>ONZH01029816.1:0-158130 GCA_900303285.1 Rhinella marina
TTGTGGCCATAGCACCGCCCCCTGTGCACTTGCGAGACCTAATCTGCATATCTTTATAAAGTGTTTTTTTCAGCTTTTGGACGTGGGGCAGACACAAGAGAGGTATTATTTCTAATTGTTGGGCAATTGTGCTATAACGTGATATGAGCGGTCAAAATGCTCAAAGTAGGTGACAGACTCCCTTTAACTGCCACCAGCCCTATCAACTATTAGAAGCTGTGACAGTTACAGGAATAGAGCTGCAACCGAAAGAACACACTCCCTGAGCTCCCAGCCTGTAGAGTATCTAGCAGAGCAATTGGAGCAGTGAACAGGGAAAGCTCTGGATCTATGTCAGGTACAGGGCTGGTTCTAGCTTTGTTAGAAAGAGATTGTCATTTCTGGGGTTTTTTTTACGTTAATCTTGGGATAATCACCAGGAACTCCACTGTCAAATTAGACATAAAGCCAGGTGACAATGCAAGAACCTGATCCTTAAAATCTAGAAGGAGAGGAATGGAAGGAATATGGTGCACAGAAAAACTTGGTCCTGCCGTCTTGGCACTTAAGTGCTCATTTGCAAATGTATTAAATGTACTTTTTCTCTACAATTAAGCAGGGGTCGGGTACTAAGTGAAAGTTATCATTCCATACAGCTGAGCTGGCTCTATGAGGCAGTATGCCTGGTTTAACAGTGCATTTCCCGGTGACAGACTTCTTTTAAACTGAATGCCCCACACTGGCCAATTATTATCACAATTTGCTCTTACCAGGCAACAATGACTCTCCTCGCTGCAAGGATCACACTAATGGAAATGTCCATCAGATCTTTGACCATGATCATGATGTGTAAAAAGACCTTTAGAAAATCCAATCTTTTCCGCTCCTGAATAATAGGTGATTGCCTTAAACTGATCACAGAAGGCATCTCCTCCTAGGGAATTATTTTTTAGCAACAACCATTAAATGTGTTATAGGTTTATGAAGCCCAGTAAACACGGAGAACGTCTTCATTCATTGTGACTCAGCATCTGAGCGTTCATAAGTCCTTTCACCAGTCTGGGCTGATTACATGCATATTCTTTTCATCCTGCAATATGAATCAACCATTTTTTCCCTAAACTGCCTTGAGCACTTTCTACTTCTTGTGTAATTTTCTATATAATGTTTTCTTTGTCTTCTTCTTGCAGCATAATGTTTCTCTACAGGATCAGTGACATCACAAATTGAATTTCCTACAAGTACCCTAGGCAGAGATCTACTGCTCCTTACAGATGTTAATCCAGTCTAAATATATACAGTAACATCACAGAAAGATTTAGCGAGTTATTCCATGTTGTTTCACAGCTGGCCACTTGTCCTTGTTACATTATGTGGTATTGGGAAATGACTGCGAGATGAATATATCGATTAAAACTGTGATTCAAAAACATGATATCAGTCATTAATGACTCTGTTCACACTGTGAGTAGTGTAAGTTATTTTTGATTGCTTGGTCACTCTACCAGTATCATTAAGGTATAAATTATTGTAGCGCCTATACATTTTGAGTATTAAAGTTTTTTTTTACTTATTTATTAATGACCTACCCTTAAAGAGTCACTGTACTTTCACAGAATTTCATTTCATTTAATAGAAAATGATGTAAATAGCAAATTTCTAAATCACTTCATTTAACAAATCTGCCTGCATCCACCTGAAAAAAACTGTGAAATCATGACCACTAGGGGTCTCACTTCCATTTAATTTGCAGTCCACTGCCTGTTGTCAGGCAAGATCGATCCCTAGTAACAGACACAGAAGCCGTCTCACAGGAAATGGGGGCGTGTCACAGCTAGCTAAGATCCTGAACCTGATAAAAGAACTGCTTCTACTGGGCTTTTTAAGATTATAGGAGCCTCTTGTGTGTCTTTAAGTGTAATTTATCCCTTTTTATCTGTTCCGTGAGCTCTGAAGCTGAAAACAAATGTAGTGGGAAGTAAGGGGGAAGGATGTACACTAAGTGAAAGCAGATTCCACAGAAAGCATACACCCCCTGCTTCTGAGTGAAATGCATCTAGCTGTGCAGTCGAAACAGGGAATAATATGGCTGAAAGAGACACTAGGTAAGCCCAAAAGACCTGTTCCTTCACACTTATGATTGTCCAAAGAAGTATGGCCATTATGCAAATGTTTATTTATTCATTTATTGAAAGTTTAGATGCGCTTTAAGATAACAAAGTAAAAGGGGTCCAGTCAGCACATCCCATGCGCAGGTGCGATGGCTGAAAGTACAAAGACAAAAAAAAACAATGCAACAGCTCTCTGCAAACACAAATAAAGTACAATAATGGTATAGTTATATAAAATATTCTGGTGCTAATGCTACACTCATTTTATAAATTTGAGATTCTTGGTGAATACATTTTGTACAAAATTATTTGTGCTTGTCCACCAGATTCAAGGCAATCTCTATAGGACAGAAACCTAACACTAAATGCTACCATATTGGACACCATAGAAACAGGGAATGCAGGTTCCACATGCATGCTAGGTCCACTCTGCCTTTTACCACTTTTGGTGCCATACTGGCCTCCATTAAATCCAGGGAATGCAGGTTCAACATGCATGTTAACTAGTGCAAATATAAAGCTGTAGCCTGCTCTCTCTGCATTAATTGGAAGCCTTCTGGCACCAGGAGAAGTAAGGTATAGAGTGGGCTCAGCATGCATGTTGGACCTGCATTCCCTGGATTTAATGGAGGCCATTATGGCACCAAAAGTGGTAAAAGTATACATGTAGAACCTGCATTCCCTGTATTTTATGGTGGCCAGTATGGCAAATAACAGGTAGTATTTAGTGTTAGATTCATGTCCTATAGAGACTGCCTTGACCCTGGCGGACAAGCACAAATAATTTTGTACAAAATTTATTCCCCAAGAATCTCAAATTTATAAAATGTGCGTAGTATTAGCACCAGAATATTTTCTATAATTATGGCAATATTGTACTTTATTTGTGTTTGCAGAGTGCTGTTGCATTGTATTTTTGTCTTTAGGCTTTAAGACAAGTCATCAATATCCGATTGGCGGTGGTCCAATTCCTAGTACCTCCCAATAATCAGCTGTTTTTACTAGTTGTGACACCAGAACCGGGTCACTGGAACTACAAAGCTCTGTACACAGTGTCATGCTCATGTCTGGTTACCACAGTGCAACTCCCATTTTAGTGAATGTGATGCTAACCAAGTAGCAACACAGTGTACAAAGCTTTGTCATTCCAGTGGCCTGGTTCCAGCATTGCCTAGTATAAATGGCTGATCAATACTAGGAGTTGGACCTAATTTGATATTGATGACTTATTCTAAGAATAGGTAATTTATAAGTAAGTTCTGGAAAAAACCCTTTTAAATGTAGGACCATGTTTGAACCAAAGTTGTGGTTTAGATGTTTGGTATCCACAGGGGCGTAGCTATAGGGGTTGCAGAGGTAGCAGTCGCTACCAGGTCCAGGAGCCTGAGGGGGTCCAAATACCCTTGTGCCGCATAAGAAGACACACAAAGTACTGAGGGCAGGGGGGCCCAAGCTGAACTCTTGCACCAGGGCCCATGAGCCTTTAGCTATGCCCCTGGGTATCCAGGATTATCAACTATATGTAGGACCTCCAATGACATCCATATGACACTAATTGACCATAAATCTATCTCATGTACAGTGAGCCCCACGTCCTCTCCAACAAAGATTCATTACATAGCAGACTGATTTCAAATATAAATTTCTAATTTTCATATAAACATAATATTGCAAGGCTTTCTGCTATGGACATGTCCTTGATGTACAGCAGCTCTGTCCATGGATTTGCTCCATGTAGTTTTCCTATGCTGAATCCATGGAAATAATATGCATGTTCATTGTTTTTGTGATTTCTTACAGAACATGGTCAAAACTTATATGAATAGAGTTATAAAAACAGAAGGAGCAGATTAAATTATCAATAACTTACAACAGTCTTGGGGTGATTTGGACCATTTGCATAATTAGTGAATCTTGTATAAAGTTTCTTCTTTGTCAGTGAAAAAACACTGATGATGAGTACATTTTGAAAGTGAATAGCAAATAGCACATAGCATAAGTATCTAGACTACAGTATATTCTAAAAAAATAAAATCATATACTCACCTCTTTCTTCTGTGTCATTCTCTGCACCGTGAAGAAGAAAAAATGAGGGACTTGTGAATAAGCCTCTCTTCGTTTTCCTTTTTTCAGGCGCAAAATATCCAAATCCTCCGGACGGTTTTGTAGATATTAGACAAGTTTATTAGCACTAGACATACATACTATAAAATAAAAAAGATGCATATAAAAGACTACGCGTTTCGGAGATCTCAGGTCTCCTTCTTCAGGTCAATGCAGATACACAATAAACATGTGGCTATATATAGAGAGGTGGCAGATGGCACATAACCGACAGGAAGTGATGTAAGGGGGGGGGGGAACCCCTGTAACCCCCATGTTTATCCTTAAGGATACCACAATTATATGCCACCTATAAATTTACAGGGACCATAAGTTACAATATGTGCTGTAAAGTTAGTTATTTTGATTCAAAACATGCTCAGAAATAAGAACAAAAATAGCGGAGGCAAAAGGGTCACGTGACGCTCTTGCGTCACGTGACCAGGCATCGGCGAAAGTATTGGAAGCGCTACCATGCAGGGCCGCTGAAGAGCGCGTCCTGCATAGTCAAGGTAACGCTGATGGTAACGCCATCATACCTAAAGGATTCTACAAATTTAATCATTGAGCTAGAAACCATCAAATGGGACTCAGGTCTCCATTGGCTCACTTTAGATGTCTTGGCATTATATTCGAACATCGAACACACACTGGGAATCACCTGCATTTCCGAACATTTAACTAAGGACAAAGCTATGCCCCAGGAACAGAAAGATTTTATTACCAAGGGGATAGAATTTATTTTAACACACAATGTTTTCACGTTTGGCGAGAAGATCTACAAACAAGTTAAAGGGACCGCCATGGGGACAAAATTTGCGCCAAGTTTCGCAAATCTATTTATGGGGTCATACGAGGAACAGTATATATATAATACCCAATATTGGAAAGAAAATATATTATTTTTTAAGAGATATATTGATGATCTCATATTTATTTGGCGAGGAGACGAGGACTCCATTGCTTCTTTTATCACCCATTTAAATAATAATACTTGGGGACTAACATTTACTGGAACACATGACGATAAAAAAATTGAGTTTCTTGATTTAGAAATTAATATTGAAGCCAATAATATCTATACTTAGACGTTCTTCAAGAAAGTGGATAGCAACAGCTATCTTGATTTTAGAAGTGCTCATCATAAAAAATGGAAAAAGAATATTCCGTTTAGCCAGTTCAAGAGGGTGCGAAAAAACTGTACTAGGGATGAGGACTATGTGGAACAAAGTGCTATTCTTTGTGCTAGGTTCAAAGAGAAAGGTTATCCACCAGACCTAATCCAGGGAGCATTACAAAAAGCTTCCCAGTTAGAACAAAAGGATTGCTTAGTTCCAAAATCCAAAGATAAATCTGCTCCTAACAATTTTGAGTGGAATTTTATCACCACCTATACTCAGGACCACAAATCTATACAAGCAACTCTTGAAAAATATTGGTATATACTACAAAAAGATCCGGTGCTTGGTCCTAGTCTCCCGAAAAAACCATGCCTCACCTACAGAAGAGCACGTACTCTCAAAAATACTTTAGCACCAAGCAAATTAAAATCTGCTAATAAAGATATCCCAAAAAAAAGTGGATCAGAGATCAAAAATCCAGGAAGTAAAAAATGTGGCCTGCGACAATGTCTTTGCTGCAAATCCATTAACGTTACTAATACGTTTACTAATCCCCGTGATAACCTTACTATTTCCATAAAAGATAACCTTAATTGTGGATCCTCATTTGTGATATACGCCCTAGAATGTTCATGCAAATTGGTGTATATAGGTCGTACCATACAAACATTACGTAAAGGAATCAATAAACATAGGTCAAATGTCAAGAAACGTTTTTATAAACATAGTATTTCGCGACATGCCGCTGAAATTCATGAAGGTCTTTTTGTAGACTTTAAAGTAACTCCTCTCGAAAAAATACCAATAGAAGAACAAAATGATATAAGCTGTATAAGAAGACGCGAGATGTACTGGATTTTTAAATTAAATACACTGAGCCCCTATGGGCTAAATGAGGCCTTTGAGATTAGTCTATAAAAAGAATGTTGGATATCCTCAGAACCAATACCAGTATGTAGAAACAATACCAGTATGTAGAAACAATACCAGTAGATGTATAGATATATAACCTTCACCCTAACTGATGTATCTGAAAAATCATCATCTGAATATTTATTACATTTTATTTATTTTATCATATATCAGGTCTCTATATAAATTTTATCTTAGCAGCATTTTTCATATATATAATTTTTATAATTTTTATATTTATATAATTTTTATATACATGATATTCTATATATAATTTATTTATCCTTTATCTATTATAAGTTAATTACATATATACTCTGCATTTCTCTTAACTGCTTCCCTTCATAACAATAGATGGAACCTATGCATGCAACGGCAATCAGCCGGCGAGACGCGTCACCCTGGAGATAATAGGCCGGTGGGACGCGTCTCCCCGGTAACGGTCACGTGATCGGCCTAGTCCGATCACGTGGTTTCTCTGCCCAGCCTCTGGAGGTGAGTCACGTCACTTTGGAGAGGCGTCACGTGTCTCTCCACGTGACTCACCCCCCGGAAGTGTTACCTAGACTATGCAGGACGCGCTCTTCAGCGGCCCTGCATGGTAGCGCTTCCAATACTTTCGCCGATGCCTGGTCACGTGACGCAAGAGCGTCACGTGACCCTTTTGCCTCCGCTATTTTTGTTCTTATTTCTGAGCATGTTTTGAATCAAAATAACTAACTTTACAGCACATATTGTAACTTATGGTCCCTGTAAATTTATAGGTGGCATATAATTGTGGTATCCTTAAGGATAAACATGGGGGTTACAGGGGTTCCCCCCCCTCCCCCCCTCTTACATCACTTCCTGTCGGTTATGTGCCATCTGCCACCTCTCTATATATAGCCACATGTTTATTGTGTATCTGCATTGACCTGAAGAAGGAGACCTGAGATCTCCGAAACGCGTAGTCTTTTATATGCATCTTTTTTATTTTATAGTATGTATGTCTAGTGCTAATAAACTTGTCTAATATCTACAAAACCGTCCGGAGGATTTGGATATTTTGCGCCTGAAAAAAGGAAAACGAAGAGAGGCTTATTCACAAGTCCCTCATTTTTTCTTTTTCATTTCCACACTCTGGAGTACGTGGCAACTACTCCATTGGACACCTTTTCCTGTGGAGCACGTCCTACCCCGGCGAATTATATCATAAGTTGATACGTCCACATTAGAGTTGCACCTATCATTGTGCAACCCGACCAGGTGAGCACCTTTGTCTATACGTACTGAGCTGTGAAAAACTGTACTGCCCTATTTGTGCACTCTCCACTATTTTATCAGATTTCTCTGAATACGCCTTGTCTCTACAATTCTCTGCACCGTAGCTCCAGGCCTCCTCTGCATACAAGGTTGCATCAGTAACGTGCAGGTACAGTATATCGCACATGACCACTGCAGCCAATCACAGCGGTATACATCACAAAATAACTGAGGACAGTGATTGGCTGCAGTGGTCATGTGCTGTATACCTGAATGGCTTCAATACAGCTTTGTATACGAACATTGGGAGGAGGACCAGAGCTACGACACAGAAACAAGCAGGAGTATAGAGTTTTCTATATTTTTAAGGCATTTAATGGCATGGGTCCCCTTTTTAGGCAACTAGAACGACTCCTTTAAGAGTCTTTATTCAACAACCACATTGTAAAAGCAAGCGTCCTTACTTGTGGATGGGCTACCGAACTAAGAAGTTGTAGGTTCACTGAAGCCTACCCTGCTACATAAGCAGCTTATCTGCTTATTTTGCTGAACAAAACTGCTTAAAGTCGTTGATGGTCCTAATTGAGAGAATGAGATGGTAAAAGGACAGCCTGGAGAAAAACTTAACAGTTCTGAAACAGCAGTGGGATAAACCCTCGATGTATATTACTTTGTAAGGATATTTTAATTGTCCTAAAACAGTAGAATAAAACCTCTATAATATACTTACTGTTACATTGGTGGCCTGTGGGTATAGTTGTCTGCTCATGCAATCCAGTGCTCTGGTCTCCAGTGGGGCACACATACCTCCCTCTCCCCTCTCCTTTCCTGTGGGTATGGCTACTGAAGTAGCTCTGTGCTTCCACACAGGCTGTAGCCTGCTGCTTGCCGGCTAGGCCTCTCTCGGTCTGCCAGTACCGCATGTCCGCACACTCCCTCTGACTCTTAAAAAGCCAGTGCACGCACCCTAATCTTCACCAGCCAATGGATAGAAACTATCGGGTAGTTAAGGCACCTTCTTTTTCTAGTCCGTTTGTGTCCTGCAAAGGTCTGCTGTCCGTTTGTGTCCTGCAAAGGTCTGCTGTTTTACATTTGTCTGTCCATCTACCAATTTTTGCCTGTTTCATGGATATGATCCTTCACTGCCTGACCTGACTTCTGCCTGATTTCCATACTGATCCTGAGTTGCTGCCCTGACCTGGACTGTTTACTGGATTTCTTGAACTCTGCCTACCCTGACTTCAGTGTTTTCTTGACTACAGCTTTTTGTGATCCCTCGGTGTTCCACACCGGTGTCCCTTGACCCCTGTGGTCTGTAGTCACTTAAATAGAAACTATTCCAAAAGGTAGTGGCCTGGTGGTTCCCCTGCAACAGAGTCCAGATCCTTGAATTGAGGTTAAAGGGTGAAGATCCAAGCCAAATCTGTTCAAGTGGCACAGCAGATCCACATCTTTTTCACAACACTTACCACCCATATCATCCAAGCTATATTATGACGGTCGCTCATAAAGTCACTATAGAAAAAACTAGCAGTATGTGAACAGTGGAGATTTGGTGTATATTAAAAAGTATAATATCTATTACTATTTTACTATTATCACTTTTTTGCTTTTTACCAGCTTTTCAATATGGAGTGTACATTCCTTCTTGATCGGCAGAAGCGTTTGTATTCAGCTTAAGTTGCAGTCAACATGTAATTTTCTGTAAAAGTTTTTCAGCAAAGATCATAAGACAAGAATATGTAGAAAAACAAGATTTCATCCAATATGAAATGCAAGACCTTCCAGTAGTGATGTGATATATGCAATAGGCTAATTCAAAGGCCTTCTTCAAGTCAATTTCCTTGCAGTGCTGTATTAAACTAGGTAGACCAAACACACTTACATTTCTTTTCGCAATCTATAAATTTTATGCTAAGGACCATAAGAGATGACCTCCCGAATGCCATTTTCTACTGTTAAATTTTATATGAAAATGTCTCTATTTGTCTCTAGAGTTACAGTAATTCTGGGCTCAGATTCTATTGTACTGTATTTCATGTTCAGTGCCCTCAATAAATTATTCCTGCAATTCCATTTTATGCAGTGCACTACATTTCAATTTTCTTCTGAATATTGCATGCTAGTTTTATACCATTTTACTTTCATTTTGACCTCAACTTTGGTTCTGATAAATTGAAAATGAAAAAGCATTAGAAAGCAGTAATGTTTTCATGGGACATGGGGAAAGAGTATAAAGAAATGAATAACTACAGTGCTGCTATCGTTCGTGATTGTCCATATTTATTCTAAGCACATTCAGGCAGAAGTGGGCTGCAAATACATTTATATGAAGAGATAAGGCATATACTACGTCAGTCAGTTAAGTACATTTTTTAAAAAATATTTTTAAAAAAATCAAAAGAAAATAAACACATCATGCTTTATTATGTAAAAAAAGGTACAATAACTGATATCACCACAACTGTAATAATGTGTAATGCTTTGATTGCCATAAAAAATAAAATAGTAATGGTGCAATAGCATATTTATAATTCCCCTGTCACGGTATGGGGGTAAAGTGAGCCCTGACTTGAGCCCCACCTCTGTCCCTACCTACTTACACGGCCCGTCCTAGGCAACGGCGTGTAACTGGGCGGCAAACCCTAGCCTAGATAAGTGCAGGGGCGTACAGGGAAGGGTAAATACAGGACAAAATAATAAACAAATCACGAACAACATACAAGTCGTACTGCCGAGGTCAGAACCAGGAGAACGCTAGGTACACAGGGAAGAATCCAAAAACACAGTCGAGAAACGCGCCAAAGTCAGAACCAGGAGATAACGAGGTACAGAGGGAAAGTCACAAGAGTAGTGAAAAAACACGACAGGTTGCCTGTTTAAATAGGCCTCCTATTGGGTCACGTGACGTGGCTAGCGTCACGTGACCCTAATTAGTAGATTCATGAGAATTATTACAATTGAGCGCCGACTCATGACTGTCGGCGCTCACACCCACTACCTGCTCGTTGCCTAAGGGGGGGGGGGGAGGACGCCGGGCTTCCGGCAGCTGAGAGTGCGCCGGGTCCTCCCCGCTCTTGGTTGCCATGGGAGCAAGGACGCTCCCTGGCTCCCTGTGACATCCCCCTATCATATCCAAAATGGTACCAAAGAAAACTAAGGCTAGTTTTCCAAAAGATATAAAACAAGCCCTTATGAAGCTCAAACAACGTAACCATAACACTTTATATCTTTCGGAATGCAATGACACAAAAATAAATAATTTTTTAAGTGTTTTCATTTAGAAAAACTGGCAAAACATAAACCATCTAAAATTGGTATCACTATGAATGAACTGATAAATAGAGATGAGAGGATTTCTTGAAATTTATTTGGGATTAGATCTGGCTGAATCAGTCAGGTGAAAGTGTTCCAATTGCCGTGAAAAGCCATGCATGACCCTCTGAGGTCTCCTAGGCCGTAGGCAACTCATTTCAAGCTCTTTAACGCCAAGCCTGCATTAGTATCTTAAACAGCATTAGTCTCTTAGTAATCTTAAACTTACAGTGACATATATGGCTGCTGGTGGTAACAAACCGCTTCTTTAAAAGCAAACTGCACTTTTGGATTTTTTACATTTTCAAAAACTAAATTGTCTGAAACATTTGTGCTTTTTGGTGGCAAATGCCTGCCGCTCTGTCCTCCTTCATCTTTCTCGTCTTCTGATCTGAAAAATGGCTGATACTTTGAGAAATTTGCCTGAATTGACTCGCCAAAAAAAAATAAAAATCAGATGTGACCTGAATTTTTGGAAAATACAGGCCAAATTCCATTAATTTAAAATCGATGCGCTCATCTCTACAGATAAATAAACTGAGAACAGTTAACTAAATGCAACATTTCAATTATATGATGAATAACATAAAAACAGAAGCCAGAAAGCAAAAGGAAAATAGCTTTTTTTTTTATTATTTGCCCCTTGAACTATTCTGGATCTGCTGCTCCTCACTTGTTCCTCCTGAATATTAAGAGAACATTCAATAGAATGTTATTGTACCACTGTAGGGGAGAATAATCTTATTAAATAAATGAAGCCTGTAACACAAGGAATGTAGCCTATCAGTCTCTTTCTGAATATTTCTGAATAAATTGAGAACTGGGTCTTGTACCATACTCATTGTCAAGGGGCTATGTACCTGCATAGACTGATACTGTCAAGCATTGATTGGCCTGTGTCAGACTGTGTATGGGCAAACCTGGAATTGCTATCACCCATTTATCATTTATTCAGAAATTTCTAATAGTAGTAAAATTGGGATGGAACAATGCAAAAGAGATGCTATGAAAAGATGCTGAAGATTTATTATTACATGAAGAATACAATTACTTACCGTATTTTTCGCTTTATAAGACGCACCTGATGATAAGACGCACCCCAGATTTTTGAGAAGGAAAATAAGAAAAAAATATTTTTCATCACACCTCATATCAGACCCCCCATAAATTTCAGGACATCACATCAGACCCCTATATCAGCCCTCCATATCAGAACCCCATCAGCCCTCCATGTCAGACCCCCATCAAACCTCAGATCAGCCCCCATATCAGCCCACTGTGCGCCCATCAGACCTCAGATCAGCCCCCATATCAGCCCACTCTGCCCCCATCAGACCTCAGATCAGCAGAATGTGCCCCCATGAGACTTCAGATCAGCAGAATGTGCCCCCATCAGACCTCAGAACAGCAAAATGTGCCCCATCAGACATCAGATCAGCAGAATGTACCCCCATGAGACCTCAGATCTGCAGAATGTGCCCCCATCAGACCTCAGATCAGCTTATTGTGCCCCCATCAGACCTCAGATCAGCAAAATATGCCCCCATCAGACCTCAGATCCACAAAATGTGCCCCCATCAGACCTCAGATCAGCAGAATGTGTCCCCATCAGACCTCAGATCAGCAGTATGTGCCCCCATCAGACCTCAGATCAGCTTATTGTGCCCTCATCAGACCTCAGATCAATTTTTACTAGTACAAATAGTACAAATATTCATAAACTTATTGACATGGTGGACTGTACTGATGGGGAGACTCTTCCATGTGTATTTTTGGCATTTTTGAATGCCCTAGTCATACACTTTTAAACAAATAATACACATTACTTATTAAATTCTTTAAAGTCTCCCTCCAATGTTACTGTCCTGCCAGATCAGGAATGGAGAGATGCAACTGCATGCAGGAAGGTAGAGGGGGGCTCATACCGTCTTAATAAATGTGCCCCTATGAGTCTACAAAATGTAACTTCTTTATAATATCCTAATTTTCTAAGATACTAACTTTTGGGTTTTCATTAACTGTTAGCCATAATCATCATCATCATTAAAGGAAATAAATGCTTGAAATAGATCACTCTGTGTGTAATGAATCTCTATAATGTATGAGTTTCACTTTTTGAATTGAATTACAATAATAAATTAACTTTTCAATGATATTCTAATTTATTGAGATGCACTAGTAGAATCCAACTGAAAAGCCTCCTTATGAAATCAGAGGCACTTTGAGCAATAGTAGAGATGATTATGGCAGCTTTATTACTGCTCTGTACAAAAGGAGTCACAGTACGCCAGCCCCATGCATGAACAGCTATACAGCTGTAAAAATAGAATAATCGTGAGAACAGAAAGGATAAATGGTTAAAATGCCAAAAAAAACATCATGTTCCAGGGTCCACAATTAACCTTTTAAGCATTGTCCTTAAGGATTTCATATAATCACCTAACAGCACATCGGTGAGAAAGTAGTTGAAATGAACGTAATTGCAGCATTGATGATTATTTATGTTGCTATTAAAGTAAAGCTGCAAAACTAGCACTTTAAGAGGCATTTTATGGCAGACTAATAGGAGGAAGTTATTTATTGACTGGATTAAATTTGGATACTTGAGCATAATAGTTAGCAGCTAGTTCATTGCTTGCATTGATTTTCTCATTCACACTAGATACCAAGATAATTAGGTGTATTTCACTGAGTCTGGTAAATTAATGAAATCCTGTGATGACCAATACTTTCTCTGAAATGCTTGATCTGACCTTAAAATATCTGTATCAAAACATAAGCTTCAATGGCAGACAACAATTAAAACTGAGATCTGTGAAATCACAGCTACCTTTTGCAGAAACAAAGGGAAAACAGTTGCTATTAAAGAGATACACAAACTCATTTTAAATGGTTTATCCAGTCCCTTTGAATCCAGAGGAAAAGGAAAACTGATTACTGATTAGAAACTATCTAGGAATAGCAGCTTTATAAGCAGACTAAAACAGCGAGTTTGCGAGCGTGCAAGTGTGCATTTCATCTAAAGTGTGTTTTGTCTTAAGTGCGTGACTTGAGATTTAGTGACTTTAGATTCAGGGCCTTTTGGACGGGAACTGTATTTATTAATTTATCATTTGCATTGCATTTTATAATTTATCTTGTTTTCTTTTTCTGGTGTATTAGTAAGCATGTGCTCCATAATTGGCAATGCAGTCCAGTATGCATTTTGTGCAATGTATGCAGTCCGGAAACGTCCGTTTGCTGAGAAAAATGTGAGCAGATTGCACATTGGGAAGCTCGTATCCTGTATCTAAATGAGTGAATTGTAACACTCAGATGCTTTGACAAAGGAGTCTGCTGCTCACTGTGCAGACAATTAATGGGGTAGATAAGGAGGAAGGTGGTAGTATGGAGGAGCAGGAGAATGAGGTAGCTAGCTGAGTAACACTTAGAAAGGGGGGTAGAGGGGACAAGTTTGCAAAGTTGGCAGATGAGGAGGATGTCAGTCCAGGGATAGCACTGCTGCAGCAAAATACTTCTGCCAGTCAGGGGAATGTCAGCTCCAGTAAGCAGGGGACCAGGAGAACAGGACAGGCCAGACAGGTGCTGGTAGTGGTCGATTCAATCATTAGGGGTACAGATGGGGCGATCTGTCACAAAGACCGGGATCAGCGGACAGTGTATTGTCTTCCTGGCGCTCAAGTGCGACATTTTGCTGATCTGGTTAATAGATTAATGGAAGGGACTGGTGAAGACCCAGTGGTCATGGTCCACATTGGCACCAATGACAAAGTTAGATGTAGGTGGAGGATCCTTAGGGATTTAGGTCGCAAGTTCAGGACAAGGACCTTAAATGTAGTATTCTCTGAAATACTACCTGTATCTCAAGCTCCACCACAAAGGCAGAGGTAGAATAAGGAGGTAAACAAGTGGCTCTAGAACTAGTATAGGAAGGAAGGGTTTGGGTTCCTGGACAACTGGGCCGATCTCTCTGTCGGCTAGAGGCTCTATAGCAGGGATGGGCTGCACCTCAATGGGGAAGGTGCAGCTGTTTTGGGGGAGAAGATGGCTAGAAGGTTGGAGGAGTGTGGGGGACTAGGGGAAACAGTAATTACAATATAGAAGAGAAAAATAGTGCAGATAGTGACCTTGGGTAAGGTAATAGGACAGGAGGTGGATTGGAGGGAGGGACTACAACAGTTCATAAAGAAAGGTGTAGGGTAAATAAATATCAAAAAAACTCTTAATTGTATGTCTACCAATGCCAGAGGCCTGACTAATAAAACTGGTTAACTGGAATTAGTAATGTGTGAGGAGGACTATGACATAGTGGGAATAACTGAGACATGGCTGGATGATAGCTATGACTGGGCAACCTGTTTAGAAAGGATCGTCAAAACCGGAGAGGGGGAGGGGTTTGTCTTTATGTAAAGTCCTGTCTAAAGCCCACACTCCGGGAAGATATAAGTGAGGGACATGAACATTTGGATTCATTTTTGGTAGGAATACATGGAGCCAAAAACAATAATAAAATACTAATAGGAGTTTATTATAAACTACCTAATATAACAGAGTCCACAGAAAATCTACTACTAAACTAGATAGATGAGACAGCAAATCATGAGGTCATTATTATGGGGGACTTTAAATACCCGGATATAGACAGGGAAACTGAAACCAACTGGAACAGGACCTGACTAGAGTGACGGTCATATTGGACTTAATATTAACCAATAGACCTGACTGAACAGGAACAATTGGTAAATAGTGATCATAATATAATAAACTTCCAATTGTCATTGAAAACAGTGTTTTGTTTTGTTTTAGAAAGCATAAAAACGCTGTACTTCCAAAAAGCAAAATTTGATAAGCTTAGACTAGCTAAGATACAGACAGAAAAAGTGTCCTAAATTTTTATTCTGAGAGATACATACCTTATAGGAATAAAAGGAACAAAAAAAAATAATGTGGATAAATAGAAATGTAGAAGGGGCAATAAATGACAAAAAGAAAGCATTTAAATTACTAAAACAGGAAGGTAGCGAAGAAGCACTAAAAAACTAAGGAAAAAAATATAATATGTATGAGACAGATGTAAAAGAGAGATAAAGGCAGCCAATCTGGAGACAGAGAGGCTCATTGCCAAAGAGAGTAAACTAACCCTAAAATGTCATGTAAGTGGTAAAACGTTTAAACCTGAGAATGTTGGTCATGTGTCCGTTTTTTGCCCATTGTGCGTCATCTGTATTCCACATACACAGCTAGGCTGAAAATTAATTTCCAGAGCATCTTCTACCAATGGTCCCTAAAAGTCATTGACAGAACATGGATACCATCTGTGTTATGTAAGTGGTTTTCATGGACCCATAGACTTTAATGGGCATGTTTAGTCCACATCAGGGACCTAAGTAGCGCATGTCTCTATGGTTTGTAGGTCAGTGGAAAATCACTGATGTGTGAACAAACATATTAAAATCAATACATACGTGTGCTGTCCATAGAGAACACAGCCAGCACACGTTCGTGATTCACCAATGTGTAAATCGGCCTAATAGGATGGAGTTATTTATTGACTGCACACTGGAGTAAATTTGGATACTCAAGCAAAATAGATGACAGCTAGTTCATTGCTTTCATTGATTTTCTCATTCACACTAGATACCAAGATAATTAGGTGTCTTTCACTGAGTCTGGTAAATTAAAGAAATCCTGTGATGACCAATACTTTCTCTGAAATGCTTGATCGGACCTTAAAATAACTATATCAAACTAAAAGCTTCAATGGCAGACATCAATTAAAACTGAGACCTCACAGAAAAAGCTTACTTTAGCAAAATATGCTAAAACAAATACAAGGCGAAAAGCCGTTGCTATCCATAGATAGATAATGCAAGCTAAAATGTAGATGTTGGGACAATGCTGCAATACCTTACACCACCACTATGAATGGTATGGCATTTGCAAGTACTAACCAGCCTGAGACCCATGCACAAGCACCGCTGTCCCTTTAAACAGCTGATCAGCAGAGGTGCCAAGAAAACCCCTCACTAACCTAATTTGAAAGCCTAGATAACCACTTTAATTCTTTCTACTTCTAACTTTTCTGTATGACTTAACTTGTCATCTGGTTGCATTTTCTTACATCTATTGGCAAAAGCCTTAGCTTTTCTTACAATCTGATTGAACCCCATCAGTCCTGAACTTTTCTATGACTAACTACAGATTCTGTAGTTTGCTTTGGTTTTGAGACTGGTCTACAATGTTTGCATCCAACCTGGAAAGTCTGTACTTGCTTTTAGAGGTTATGGCTACTTTCACACCGGCGGCAATACGATCCAGCTGCCTGATGCCTGATGCAGACATTTTTGCCGGAATGCTTCCAAATCTCCACTAGACCCCATTATACTTAATCGGGCCGATGGGCATTCCAGTTGCATCTGGCAGTGCCGGATATGGAGAATTCCGGCAGGCTGTTCTTTGCTGGACCAGCCTTCCAGAATTCACGCTGCAGGTGTGAGATAAGATTTCTCAACCCATTTTAAGCAGACATACACTATGTGGACAACTGTATGTGGTAACCTGACCTATATGTGCTTCTAGGACTTCCCATGGGGCGTGCAAAATTATTTGGCGCATTTACTTTCAGTTCAGAAAACTCACTTCAGAAGTTCATTGAGGATCTCTGAATGATCCAATGTTGTCCTAAATGACTGAGGAAGAAAAATAGAATCCACCTGTGTGTAATCAAGTCTCCGTATAAATGCATCTGCTCTGTGATAGTCTCAGGGTTCTGTTTAAAGCACAGAGAGCATCATGAAGACCAAGGAACACACCAGGCAGGTCCGTGATACTGTTGTGGAGAGGTTAAAAACAAATTTGGATACCAAAAGATTTCCCAAGCTTTAAACATCCCAAGGAGCACTGTGCAAGCGATCAGATTGAAATAGAAGGAGTATCAGACCACTGCAAATCTACCAAGACCCGGCCGTCCCTCTAAACTTTCATTTCAAACAAGGAGAAGACTGATCAGAGATGCAGCCAAGAGGCCCATGATCACTCTGGATGAACTGCAGAGATCTACAGCTGAGGTGGTAGAGTCTGTCCATAGGACAACAATCAGTCGAACACTTCACAAATTTGGCCTTTATGGAAGAGTGGCAAGAAGAAAGCCATTTCTCAAAGATATCCATAAAAAGTCTCATTTACAGTTTGCCACAAGCCACCTGGGAGACACACCAAACATGTGGAAGAAGGTGCTCTGGTCAGATGAAACCAAAATCCAACTTTTTGGAAACAATGCAAAACGATATGTTTGGCGTAAAAGCAACACAGCTCATCACCCTGAACACACCATCCCCACTGTCAAACATGGTGGTGGCAGCATCATGGTTTGGGCCTGCTTTTCATCAGCAGGGACAGGGAAGATGGTTAAAATTGATGGGAAGATGGATGGAGCCAAATACAGGACCATTCTGGATGAAAACCTGTTGGAGTCTGCAAAAGACCTGAGAATAGGATGGAGATTTATCTTCCAACAAGACAGTGATCCCAAACATAAAGCAAAATCTACAATGGAATGGTTCAAAAATAAACGTATCCAGGTCTTAGAATGGCCAAGTCAAAGTCCAGACCTGAATCCAATTGAGAATATGTGGAAAGAGCTGAAAACTGCTGCTCACAAACGCTCTCCATCCAACCTCAAAGAGCTCGAGCTGTTTTGCAAGGAAGAATGGGCAAGAATTTCAGTCTCTAGATGTGCAAAACTGATAGAGACATACCCCAAGCGACTGGCAGCTGTAATCGCAGCAAAAGGTGGCGCAACAAAGTATTAATGCAAGGGGGCCAAATAATTTGGCACGCCCCACTTTTCAGTTTTATTATTACAAAAAAAGTTTAAATGATCCAATAAATTTTGTTCCACTTCACAATTGTGACCCACTTGTTGTTGATTCTTCACCAAAAATTTAAAATGTTATATCTTTTTGTTTGAAGCCTGAAATGTGGCAAAAGGTTGAAAAGTTCCAGGGGGCCGAATACTTTTGCAAGGCACTGTATACGCATGCTTTCGGAATGGGAAGACCTAGAAGCACATATAGGTCAGGTTACCACATACCGTTGTCCACATAGTGTATGTCTGCTTAAAATGGGTTGAGAAATCTTATCTCACACCTGCGGCATAAATTCTGGAAGGTTGTTCCAGCAAAGAACAGCCTGCCGGAATTCTCCAGATCCGGCACTGCCAGATGCAACTGGAATGCCCATCGGCCCGATTAAGTATAAAGCCATTTCTCAAAGATATCCATAAAAAGTCTCATTTACAGTTTGCCACAAGCCACCTGGGAGACACATTAAACATGTGGAAGAAGGTGTTCTGGTCAGATGAAACCAAAATTGAACTTTTTGGAAACAATGCAAAACGATATGTTTGGCGTAAAAGCAACACAGCTCATCACCCTGAACACACCATCACCACTGTCAAACATGGTGGTGGCAGCATCATGGATCATGGTGGTGTATATATAGATTTGGGACCCTTCTTGCACCTATAAGAGCCTCCACTATTTTTGAAAGAGTTTTCACAAGATTGAAGAGTGTGTTCATGAATTTGTGCTCATTGAGTCAAAAGAGCATTTTTTCGGTGAGATACTGTTGTTGGACCAAATGGTCTAGCTCAGAACTGGAATTCCAATTCATACCAAAGGTGTTCAATGGGATGAGGTCAGGCTCCTCCACACTAAACTCATCAGACTAGGTCTTTTTCAACCTCTACTCAGGGGTACAGTCATGCTGGAACAGAAAAGGTACTTGCCCAAACTGTTGCCACAAAGTTGGGAGGGACAGTTATCTAAAATGTCTTTGTGCACATTACTCTTCACTGGAACTAAGGACCCTAGGCCAAACACTGAAAGGAAGTAGTATGGGGTACCACTAGGCACAGTAGGCAAAATGCATTATGTAGCCACCCCCAACCAGATTCTTTCTTTAGACTGCCAGACCCTATGACATATGTGCCATATGTAAAGTCACTAAGATCTTCAGTACAATTCATACCACAACCAATGTTTGTCAATGGAGATTGCATGCTTGTGTGATTAAAGGGGTTGTACAGCTCTAGCAGCCCCCATCACCATCACCACCTTGCAGGTGTTATGTGTCTTTGGTCTACCTCTGCAGTCTTGCACCTTGTAAAGCAGTACAACTCTGGGTCACATCACTGCTGATTGAGGGTCACATGATAGCTGCAGTCAGTCATTGGTTTCAGTGGCACATGTGGCCACCGTTCATTCTGGAAGTTGGCAAGTGACGTTTGGAATGCTGAGTGAGGATTGGAATGCCGAGATCTCAATGATGAAGGAGCCAGAATCGAGTGGCAGAGAGCAGGTAACTATGATTCCCTTCACAGGTTCAACGACATGGAGGGACAGCCAGAAAGATAGCCAAAGTTGGACAACCCCTTTAATTTTATGCGTCTTTGTGTAACAGGTGTGGTTGAAACACATGAATCAATAATTTGGAGGAGTGTCCACATAATTTTGGCTGTACAGAGTAACTCTTTGTTACATGATTACCTGGGATTAAACTATTTACAAAAATTTACAAAAGTATCATTCAAGAGTAAAGTCATTAGTACAGGGAGCCAACACTGATTGCCATTGTTTTGCCCTAGGCAAAAAGTGTAAACAAGCAATGTTGTTGGGCATCCAAGGTGACACCCATGCCATGCAAAGACAGGGAAGGCTACAAATTGCTATATATGTGTCTGCACTTTCTGCTGCTGGTGCTGCTGTGTTTATATGCTGCTACTGCTTTGGGAGATCAATTGCAGGGAGTGTCAGATAAAATATGTCAACGCCCAACACAGGACTGTGGCATTACATTGCACAATTCCAAATTGTTTCTGGTAGAGTAAAAAAAAAAACCTACTTATTGAAAAATGTTAAATATTGGGTCTCTTTTTATTTAATTTCCTTTAAAGTCCACACATATCATCTTTTATTTATATATTACCTATTATAAAGTAAAAGGCCTGAATCTTAGCTATCACATGAATGTCAGCATATACTCCTCTGTTGATCCAGTATAACTAATTTATCACAGAGGAATATTACCTTGTGAACTCAGCAGTGTCTACATGTCTTATGTTGAATTCTTTTCCCCAATCCTTTGGGTTATCAATTGAAAACTATAAAAAAAAGGGAAATTAAGATGGTTTCTTCCCGTCCTTCAGGTTTTTTTAACCATAAAACCCTGGTGTAGAAGAAATATATTTACTGATATTTTCTACTGGGTATATTGCTTGGCTCACACTATATAGATTGTAAAGGAAATTATATGCTTAGGTAATAAATCTCTGTTTGACAAAGCCAGTATACAAGCAATTTTCAGAACTTTTAGTTGTATAAGTGTAACACCCCAGAGTAGTGTTACAACTCTGCGTAATCAGCTCCTATCTGTGTGCTACTTTGAAAATGTAATTCCGTGCATTAATGTCATCACCAGCATTAATATGTATGATATTCAATGTTATGCAACTGTTTCCCATGTAATGTACCTGGTGTACCAGCAGGTGTCAGTAAATACTATGGCAGATTCAGATGTAGTTTTACCAGAATGGTACAGTCCTTAGTCCATTCTGACCCCCTCTGCTGGAGAGAAGTTAAGCTCTTCCAACTTCCGGCAGTGAGAGGAAATGACAGTTATGACAGTTTAGTCAGTGAGTTGTCCCCTGCACCCCATCCAGGGAGGACATGTGCAGGACAGCAGAGCACCTTCAGCTCTGCTGCGCCCTAAAGACAGAGTAATATAGCCTGTAATAAGGCACTACAATACTCTCAAGGGAAGCCAGACTTAAGAGCTAGCCTCAGCTTAGAACAGGAAGCCTGAAACCTGAATTTCCAAGCATCTGCCAAGTATAAGTAATAGCTGCACTTGCTGGACACCAAGTTGAGGAATGAAACTAGCTATCTGCCGACCAAGATATGTTAATAAAACTACGTTGGACCATTCATACAAGTCTGCGCATCATTCCCACAGGACGACCCTCAATTACTACTCCTAGTAAATTTATTGCAGCCGGAGCCACCGCCTGGGGCCTGTTCGTCTCACGAGGTAGGAACACCGTGACAACACCACTAAAGACGTGAGTGGCCTAAATATCCCTTGGCACTCCTACCACTGGGACATAAAGGGAAACACCTTAGAGGGCCCTGGAGGGGGAAAGGGTCGCCCCCGTAGCAACCGCGGCACACCGGGCACTGCATAAGTATAATGGTATGTATTCTTTTATA
This sequence comes from Rhinella marina, assembly GCA_900303285.1. Classification (NCBI taxonomy): domain Eukaryota; kingdom Metazoa; phylum Chordata; class Amphibia; order Anura; family Bufonidae; genus Rhinella; species Rhinella marina. The sequence continues at coordinate 22,051 of ONZH01029816.1, forward strand.
CACTAGCACAGGATCATTTTCCTAAAGGTGATAATACACCTTCAAGTAGCTTTTTACGAAAGCTATTCATCCTGAATCCTCTGCTTAACAGGAAAAGGGCGGTAAAGGTCCTTTTACATGGACCACTAATCAGGCCAATTATAGGGAAAAAGCATTTGTAGAAACGCTTGTACCTGATAACTGGTCTGTGTAAAAAGTGCTGTCGGTCACGCGATGAATGAGCAAAAGCTCGTTCTTCAGATGATTGTGTCTTTCAGCCAGCGCCAGTGTAAACCATAATTTTCTGTCCAGAAACTAGGATTTTCTGGCCAGCAGATCATATGTCCCCATACTGCGGAGGTGATTGCTACCTGTAAAAGCAGGCAACTGTTTGGACCATTTGGTTCCTTCCTGATAGCTGCCGGAAACATTGGTTGCGTGAAAGGACTATTAGCCTGTAAGGGGGTACTCTTATGAGGATAGTTCAAAGGCAATTATCTTCCCTTGTCCTGTAAGCTGTGATCACAATTTCGTTATGTTTTGTTATAACTGGTGATCACAATTACGTTATGTTTTGTTATAACTGGTGATCACAATTACGTTATGTTTTGTTATACAATAAATGATGTTGGACTGGACAGAGGATTGTATATGGAGACTGACATGCATTTTATTGCAAGCTCTGTATTTCTGGGTGTTCACTACCTTTAAAACTGTAGAAGATTGTAGGAATGAAGGTCATGGCCAGTCAGAGCCATATGAATGGCATACTGCTGTTGAGTCAAGATGCACCTGCCTCAAGCTAGTTAGCACTGAGGAACATCCATGATCATCCTGATCTAGACCTCTGTTGATAATTAGACCATTGAAGCGAGTGTTTGTTCTGGTACAACACGAGGTTCTGGACCACTTCTGGTCTGGAGATTGTAGCGTGAGTAGGCCTGACCCTCATACCCTGGAGTAAATAGTGACAAGAGATTGTGACCCTGCCAGCCTGCCAGTTACTGCAACTGCCTGCTGTGTGTGTATTGAGGACTATCAATAGTGGTACTGTTAATGTGAGATATACTCTGGTCTGAGTAAAGAGACTGTCCTATGGTGACTGCTTGTTTCATCAGTGATGAAAGAGCCACTCCCGGAGCCTGGTACCCTATGTTTAGTGTGGTGAGGAGGCTGGTGCTGGGGTGGAGCAGCTGTCACAGTTATTGTCCCTCAAGATGACTGGCTCTTTTCTCCTCCCCAGGGCAATTACACATTGGTTCAAATAGAGTTTCTGCACCTGGATTACTGCTCCCCAGGGTAGATGTATGGGGTGCAACTTAAGGTATAAAATGTCCAGAGTAGCAGGAGAATGAAATAGAGAAACACAAGAACATGATTAAACTCACCATTGCTACTAAACATGGCTCGTTCTTTCATACACACTTGCTGGTTACATCTTCTGTACAATTCTGTAACGCTTTAAACACTTTGCAGCAGTTTCCACTGGTTACATCAAACAGGTCAGTTGTGGTGAATCCCTTCCCTTGGGCTTGGCTGTCAGACCTAGGCTCCATTAATATGACCACATCCATTTTGCAGTCTGCAAATTACAGATCCGGAAAAATACAGATACTGTCAGTTATTTTTTTGCAGACCCATTGATTTCAATGGGTACGTGGTCTGCATTTTCAGACAAGAATAGGACAAATTATATACATTGAGGAACGGACATACTAATGCAGACAGCACAAGGATGACATCTGTGTGCTGTCCACACTCGTATATCCATAGATCTAGAACAAAAGAGGCACTAATTATTACAGCTCAGACGGCACAAGAGCTAAAAACCCACACATGCAGAGGCACACAATCACTGGAGGGAAGATTTTTTATTTATTTATTTTATGCACTTATATAGCAGTGACATATTCTGCAGACTGCCCCCAATGGGGCTCACAATCTAGGTTCCCTATCAGTATGTCTCTGGAGTATGGGAGGAAGCCTACACAAACACGAGGAGAACATGCAAACTCCATGCAGATATTGTCCTTGGTCAGATTCAAACTCAGGACTCCAGTGTTGCAAGGCACCAGTGCTAATCACTGAGCCACCATGCTGCCCTGTTCAGAGAAAAAGCAGTCTTAGATGCTGAGTATTTTGCACTGTTCAAGCTCTGAGCCCTGGATGGGGAAGAGGCCTCTACACTGAGCTCTTGAGCCAGCCAGCAAAGAAAGACACAGCCACTTCCTTCATTCTGCCTAGCTCCACTTGTTGGTAAGGCCGGGATTCACCTAGTAACAGTGCGTGGACAACATTTAGAAGTAAGACCCCTAGTGGCAGAGATTTCAGAAGCGTTTTTAGGGTGGATAACATGAAAATTCTTAATCAAAGTGATTTGCAGACTTGTAGGGTCGCCTAAAGTGACCTTTGCGAAGAAGGTGTTCTTCTAAAGTTAGTGACCATTTAAAGGTACATTTGCTTGGAAGGATCCATACCATGACTTACCATAAACAGAGCACCATTAGATCAAGTATAATTTTCTTCCTGCAAGAAAAAGGAAGTTTCATCCAACACATTAATTCAAGGCATAGGTTTCCAGGCAGATGTATGATATAAAACATTTCAAGGCATTTCTTGAAAGTAATGAGCTATTTCTGTATAGGATAATGGAGAAAATTCCATTACCTTATACAAATTGCAATTATATGATTGCATGTTGTACTTCACAAAGTAAAAAAGAGTTTAAAAAAATATTTAAAAATTTTTAAAAAATATATAAAAATTCAAACAATCCCCTTTTGCCAAAATAAAAATAATTAAACAATAACAAAAAATCAACATCATGGGCATCCCATATGGTGAATGGCATAACAGAAATAAAAATGGCCCATTCAACATTGTTTTTTTCATCACTTTACATCCCCAAGTGATCAAAAAGTCATACACACCCCAAAATGGTATTATCAAAAACTACAGATTGTCCTGCAATAAATGAGCCCTCACACATCTCTGTAGACATAACTATAAAGTTATGAGGGACAGAATATGACGAGGAAAAGAAAAAAATATTTTTTCCAAAAGTGTTTTTTTTTTTTCAGTATTAAAATGCGAGAAAAAGTACACATATGTGGAATCGCCATAATTATACTGATCTGAAGAATAAAGAGCAGAAGTAAGTTTTACCACATAGTGAATGTCGTAAAAACAAGATCCGTTAAACTGTGGCAATCCAAGAGGTAGTGGTTTGGTGCATTCCCTGCAGTGAAGTTCAGATCCCTTTATAGGGGTTGAAGGGTAAAAACCAGGGAACCACCGGAATAACTGCTTTAGAGTTAGCCCTAAGTCAAATCTATTGGTTGGCACAGTAGTTTCACACCCACTGTCATAACATTAAGATTGATCAGCATTTGGATCCCTCTGCCCCACTGTAACTTTACTGTATGGCACCTTTAGCATATAGCCAAATTACCATTGTGTTACTTGATAGATCATTTGCTAATAAAGATAACAATTAAGTCTTTCATTTTTTTTCGTGTTTGACACATACAGTTTAATAAACTGCCCATACTGCCTGATTTATACATACAGTATAATGAACCTCATAGGAGCAGATAAGTAGCTGCACAGCAGACCTACAATCAGGCATGTGGACAGGATAATTGGGACAGATTGAGAAACTGAGAATCCATTAGCAATGGAGGGTGTTCATCCCTGAGCTAATTAAGATTCATCAGTATCCTGAGGAAAATAAGGTTAACATTTAAATTAATGAAACACGGAAACTGGAACATTAAGGATGCTGCAATACAGTGCACTTTGTAACTTCATGCTGTTCACTGCATGCAGTTACTGCATCAACAAGCATGCATTCACAATGTAAAAAATTTAATTTAGAAGATAAAAAAAAATTGAGATTCCTCAGTGGTTGATACCTTTTAATTGCTAACTGAAAAGTTGATGACACAGTTGCAAGCTTTTAAGGCTATTTGGGCCTCTTCATCAGACATCTCTTAAGACATATCTCCATTTTCAACTAGGCAGCCCCCCTGATATGAGCTTTTCATGCTCTGATGCTCTCCCTTGCCATGCGCTGTATCGCGCAGGGCAAGGGGTTTTTGTGTTTCCATTTTTAACACTGCTAGGCAGAGGCTTTTGCCTAACAGTGTTGCCGGTAATGTCACCAGCACTGATGGGCGGCCTTTAGCGCTGCCCTAGCCATTTTACAGAACTAGGGCAGCGCTAAAGCCCACCCATTAGTGCCAGTGGCTTCAACAGACTCACTGCTAGGCAGAAGCCTCTGCCTAGCTTTACCCATGGAGAGCCCGGTACATAGCCGGATCTCCAGAAAAAGCCCTTGCCCTGCACTAAGGATGAGCGAATCGACTTCGGATGAAACATCAGAAGTTGATTTGCATAAAACTTTGGTTCAATACTGTGCGGAGCGAGTACTCCGTACAGTATTAGAATGTATTGGCTCAGATGAGCTGAAGTTACTACTTTGCGAAGACTCACGAGACTTCACGTAATAACTTCATAAATTAATTTGTACTGTAAAAAAAAACCTTTCCCGAACTCGTGTTTGGTTCCAAGGTATTACTTGGAATGGAACCCAGGTTCGTTAAATGAGTTTCTACAGTACATCTGCTTAAGATTCACATTTATACACCAAATACATAGGAATAATGAGAAAGAGTGATGTTAAAGGGGTTCTCCGGGAATTAAGAAAATGAAAATACTTAAATATTACTTTATTATAAATATATACCCAAATACATTTCACTAGTTATAATGGCTCGTTTTGTTTGGGGAGCAATCATCAGGACAAATAAAATGGCTGCCGTCCTATTTGTGCACACTAAACCTGTTCTAATCACACAGGAGGACACAGCCACATCCCCACCTCCTCTCTGTTCTTTATGTCTCCTCATGAACTCTGTTCCTTCAGAGATTCAGCTGAAGATCATATTAAACTGTATTCAGGATCATAATCCCTGACAAGCAGAGCAGCGAGGAGGATGAGGCAGCTCTTTCTCTCAGTGTTGTGAAGTAACTTGTCCTGCTGTGTGATAAGGACTAGAGATGAGCAAATATATTCGTAAAGATTCGTTATCCGGACAGATATTTGCGTACTCGTAAGCATTCGTTAGTCAGCCGAGTAGCGTGTGAAATTTGTCGGTTTTTTTTAACTCCTCCCTGCATGTTTAGCGCCTATTTCTTAACCAATAAACATGCAGGGAAGCCTGTCAGACCTCCTGCCATGACCTACTACCTTTTCTACATGTCTAGGAGTGATTGGCTGCCTGCATCAGGTGACGTGCTATTATATATATGCGTACGCCTGGGGCTCGGATCACACACCTTGTGGTTTTAGGAGAGGGAAGGAGTGTGTGTGTGATAGGGATAGCGAAAGCGTACAAAATATCTGATATATAAGCGTACGAAATATCTGATATATAAGCGTACGAAATATCTAAATCTGAGTTGATCTAAACATAAGTGATAAATCTTGACACACATGACTATTAACTTCTATTAGATCGTAATCACCCAGCTTTCTTAGAGTCCTGATCAAAAAGTTGTCATTCAAAAATCTCAGAAAGTTGAGTGACAGCTTCTCTATGCTTGCAAGTGGTAATGGTTTCAATGGTTTCAAAAATAGCTGTTTTGCATAGCTTTTTAAATAAAAATTTTACAGCATTCACCTGAGAGGGCAAATCATGTGATATTTTTATAGAGCAGGTTGTTTCAGACGCAGCGATACCCAATATGTCTACCATTTTTATTTTTATTAAATTTTACACATTAGATTTATTTTTGAAGAGAATAAAATCTTTTTTTTGTGTTGCTATTTTCTGAGAGCCATATTTTTTTATTTTTTGGGCGATTGTCTCAGGTAGGGTCTCATTTTTTCCGGGACAAGATGACGGTTTGATTGGTACCATTTTGGGTTAAATACGCCTTTTTGATCGCCTGCTATTACACTTTTTGTGAGGCAAGAGGGGAAAAAAAGGGTGTTTTGGCATAGATTTTTAAAAAAAATTTTTTTACAGCAATCACCTGGGGGGCCATCTCATGTAATATTTTTATAGAGCAGGTTGTTACGGACGCGGCGATACCCAATATGTCTAACATTTTTATTTTTGGAAAGTTTTACACATTAGATTTATTTTTAAACAGAATAAAATCTTTTTTTTGGGTTGCCATTTTCTGAGAGCCATATTTTGTTTTATTTTTCGGGCGATTGTCTCAGGTAGGGTATCATTTTTGCGGGACAAGATGACAGTTTGATTGGTACCATTTTGGGTTAAATTCGCCTTTTTGATCACCTGCTACTACACTTTTTGGGAGGGAAGGTGACCGAATCATGGCTGTTTTGGCACAGTTTTTTATGTTTTTTTTTTTTACTGCGTTCACCTGGCGGGGTGGATGATGTGATTTTTTTATAGAGCCGGTCGATACGGACGCGGCGATACCTAATATGTATACTTTTCTTTTTTCCCCTTTTTTTACAATTTTTTTTAACTTTATTTTGGGAAAAGTGTGCTTTTTTTTACTTGAAACTTTTATTTATTTGTAAATCGTTTTTTTTCACTTTTTTTTCACTTTATTTAATTTTTGGCGGTCTGATCCCGTTTACAATGCATTAAAATACTGTTGTATTGTAATGCATTGGCTCAATGTAATACACTTACAGCCTGCTTCCTGTGCGATGCAGGGGGCTGGATCGCACATGCACGCAGGGATAGCAGCCATGATGCCTAAGGAAGGCATCGGACTGCTATCCAAGCCATCGGGTCCCGATGGACTCCCCTTCCTCCCGCCCGTACGTACGCAGCGTACGCAGCAGGGGTCCGGCTACTGGGCACAGCCGGTCCCCCGCAGCTGATCGGGCGGGAGCAGCTCCTGCACCCGCCCGATCAGCACGCCGTACTACTACGGCGCTGGTCGGGAAGTCACTTCCCGCAGCGCCGTACATGTACGTCGCTGGTCGGGAAGGGGTTAAGCAGATCAATATAAGTAAATAAACAGTTGTAGCAGTAAATTGTTAGAGCACTTATAAATGAGGATACTAAATACGCAGTATGAAAGTTTTATTATCCTCTAGCATGAATGTGATGAACCCAAGAGGTCTGAGGGGGCTCATTCCTTAGGAGATGTAGAATGACAAATCCATGAGACACATTCAGGCCTCATTTTTATTTTGTTTTTCACTGACGTGTGCTGTCTGCATTTTCTGCGGACAGCACAGGTACGCATTGATTTAAATGTGTCATTTCAGTATTTTTTTACTGACTGTGGGTCAGTAAAAAATAATCACAGGGACTTGCACTACTTTGATCCATGATGCAGACCAAGCACGCCCATTAACTCTATGGGTCCATGAAAATCACTGACACACATCCGTGTTGTGTCCATGTTGTGTCTGTTTTTCACTGAAGACTAATAGGAGATTCTTTGGAAATTAATTTTCAGCTGAGCAGCGTCAGTGCATTACAGAAGACACATGGATAATAAATACAGACACACAGACCAACCACGGATCCTTCACAGACAGCTTTATGGATGAAACACGTACGCTTTTTTCACGGATGTGACACTGACACCGGAAATGTGAACGAGGCCTCAGTCCTGATCTGAATGTGTCAAAGGTGGTCATAAGCTTGCACAGTGTATTCCCAGACTCACCTACCTTTGTGAGATACAAAATTCCTTTTTACTATCAACACATATCTGACATGTTGTGGTCATGGCTGCAAAAGTGTTCGGTAAACCCAAATCTTTCCTTTCTTCTTTTTTTCAAGCTTTTGACCAGTTTCACTGACCTACAGACCCCCAGTAGGACATTTGGTACGTACAATAAAATAGACCACAGTTGACGTGATACTTTTGCAGCCATAACCACATCACAGACAGGAGACAGGTGTGGAGCATGATTTCCCGCCCTAAACTCTGCCCCTGTCACGGGACCTCATGGCAGTATAAAGATTTATAATGCTGTGTCAGTGCCCAACATCGGCTGTGATGAACAGTACTGACATAATGAGGTCAGTGCAATTCATTACAGCTGATCACGGGCACTGACACAGCATTATAAATCATAATTTCTTTTCAGCAAAGGTAAAAAAAAAAGTAAATTACACAAACCAAAAATGGATTATATTACATACAAAATTGAGTTACATTAGTATAATTCAAGTCTGCTGTGTGCTATCTCTTTCTTGAAGGAAATGATGCATAAAGGAAGATATATTATTATGAAAATTGCATGCGTTTTTTAATTTTTTTTTTTTGCTGAAACCAAAATGCAGCACAGCGGTGACGTTTGGCATCACATAGAGCCACATGGGGCAGATATCCTACAGTGGAAATTCGCTAATGCAAAGGGTTAATCTATAGAGATGAGCGAGTAGTGAAATATTCGAAAGTTCGAAATTCGATTCGAATAGACTGCGAAATTCGACTATTCGACCGGATATCGAATCCCATTAAAGTCTATGGGGAAAAAATGCTCGCCACTTGGAAATCTCAATTCGACCACTTGGAGGTCACCAAGTCCACCCTGGAACCTCAGAAAAGGATGCCAACACTGCTGGAATGCAACTGGGACAGCAGGGGAAGCATGTCTGGGTGCATATAACGCGCCCAAGTCGCACTATTACGCCACTATCACAGCCTCTCAACAATACACTCCAAACACAATCTAACCTCTCTGTAAAGTGAGACCATACAAGGAAACCTTCTTTCCTCTACATTGCCATGGACCCCAAGCCAAACTAGACAAAAAAGAAGATAAAATTCTGCACCCCTTAAAATCACGTTGCCTATGACAACCACAGATGGCATAGGCAAGGGGGAAAGCAAATAGACCCCACCCCTAATTGTCATTGTGTGTGTGTGTGAGATGTGGTCAGACATGTCTTCTTTAAAATGTAAAAACAACTCAAACACATGCAGAAGCCTTAAAATGCCCAAATTGTTGGCGCTAGAGATATCAGTGACCCGACCTGGCCCAGTGTCATGTCTAGCAGGTAAAGCAGTGGGGATGTTGAGGGATGCGTAGGACCGCAAAAGGAAGGAAGAGGCCGTGGGCTGGCCAGAGGCTCATGGAAAATTTTGTGGCGGCCCAAGAGGTGACACCTCTTAAAAATTATGTGGAGGCCCAAGAGGTGAGACCTCTTAAACATTTTGTGGAGGCCCAAGAGGTGAGACCTCTTAAAAATTATGTGGAGGCCCAAGAGGTGAGACCTGTTAAAGATTTTGTGGAGGCCCAAGAGGTGAGACCTCTTAAAAATTATGTGGAGGCCCAAGAGGGGAGACCCGTTAAAAATTATGTGGAGGCCCAAGAGGTGACACCTCTTAAAAATTATGTGGAGGCCCAAGAGGTGAGACCTCTTAAAAAATTATGTGGAGGCCCAAGAGGTGAGACCTCTTAAACATTTTGTGGAGGCCCAAGAGGTGAGACCTCTTAAACATTTTGTGGAGGCCCAAGAGGTGAGACCTCTTAAAATTATGTGGAGGCCCAAGAGGTGAGACCTGTTAAGATTTTGTGGAGGCCCAAGAGGTGAGACGTATTAAAAATTATGTGGAGGCCCAAGAGGGGAGACCTGTTAAAGATTTTGTGGAGGCCCAAGAGGTGAGACGTATTAAAAATTATGTGGAGGCCCAAGAGGGGAGACCCGTTAAAAATTATGTGGAGGCCCAAGAGGTGAGACCTGTTAAACATTTTGTGGAGGCCCAAGAGGTGAGACGTATTAAAAATTATGTGGAGGCCCAAGAGGTGAGACCTGTTAAACATTTTGTGGAGGCCCAAGAGGTGAGACGTATTAAAAATTATGTGGAGGCCCAAGAGGTGAGACCTCTTAAACATTTTGCGCAGGCCCAAGAGGTGAGACCTCTTAAAAATTATGTGGAGGCCCAAGAGGTGAGACCTCTTAAACATTTTGTGGAGGCCCAAGAGGTGAGACCTGTTAAAAATTATGTGGAGGCCCAAGAGGTGAGACCTGTTAAACATTTTGTGGAGGCCCAAGAGGTGAGACCTCTTAAACATTTTGTGGAGGCCCAAGAGGTGAGACGTATTAAAAATTATGTGGAGGCCCAAGAGGGGAGACCTCTTAAAAATTATGTGGACGCCCAAGAGGTGAGACCTCGTAAACATTTTGCGCAGGCCCAAGAGGTGAGACCTCTTAAAAATTATGTGGAGGCCCAAGAGGTGAGACCTCTTAAAAATTATGTGGAGGCCCAAGAAGTGAGACCTCTTAAAAATTATGTGGAGGCCCAAGAGGTGAGACCTCTTAAAAATTATGTGGAGGCCCAAGAGGTGAGACCTCTTAAAAATTATGTGGAGGCCCAAGAGGAGAGCCATAAATATATATATATTTTTTTTTACGGAGCAATTCTACGGCGGTTAAGGAGGAGGAGGAGGAGGTGGAGGAGGAAATGGCACTTCATACAGATGGCACTTCACTTTTGGCTGCTTTCCACGGTTGGAGAAGCAAAGTCCGGGTCAATCCACTTGCTGTTCATTTTGATTAGCGTCAGCCTGTCGGCACTGTCGGTTGACAGGCGGCTGCGCTTATCGGTTATAATGCCCCCGGCTGCGCTGAACACCCTTTCTGATAGCACGCTGGCGGCAGGGCAGGCAAGCACCTCCAAGGCGTACAGGGACAGTTCCAGCCACGTGTCCAACTTGGAGACCCAGTAAGTGTAGGACGCCGAGGGATCGGGGAGGACAGGGTTACGGTCTGCCAGGTACTCCCGCAACATCCGCCGATACTTGTCCCTCCTGCTGATAGCGGGCCCCGCAGTGATGGAAGTTGCACGAGGGGGTGCCATGAACGTGTCCCACACCTTGGAGAGTGTTCCCCTGGTGGCTGTGGGCCTGATGGATGTTGTGGGACTCTGGGAGACCCTCTCCTCTCTGCCGCCAGCGATGGTGGGTGGGAAAATCTCCATCATGTTCTGCACGAGTTCCCTCTGGTATTCCAGCAATCGATTCGTCCTCTCCTCTACCGGAATAAAAGAGGAGACGTTATCTTTATACCGGGGGTCCAGGAGTGCGAAGACCCAGTACAGTTTGTTCTCCACTATCCGGACAACACGTGTGTCCCGGGAAAAGCAGCCCAGCATGAAGTCAGCCATGTGTGCCAGACTCTGAATAGGCATGACCTCACTGCCCCCACCAGAAGGATCACTTGCCATTTCCTCCTCTTCCTCTTCCGCCTCCTCTCCGCCCCATCCGCGCTGAACCAATGGGACGCACACAGCCTGACTGCTACCCTCGCCGCCAGCATCCTCCTCCTCTTCCACAGCCACCTCCACGTCGTCCTCCTCCTCATCCTCCTCCTCCTGCAACTGCCACCGTGAAGCAGACAAAAGTGTGGTCTGACTGTGTAGCTCCGTTGCGTCTCCTCCTACCCCCGTCTCCTCTGCGTGCAATGCGTTCTCCCTTATTGCGATGAGCGATTCTTTAAGGACGCCTAGGAGCGGAATGGTTACGCTCACTATAGCGTCCTCGCTGCTGACCTTCTTGGTGGACTCCTCAAAGATACGCAGTACATCGCATATGTCTGCCATCCATGGCCACTCGTGGTTGGCAAACTGAGGGAGCTGAGTTGGAGGCACGCGTGGATTCATTATCTGGTACTCCATCAATGCTCTCTGCTGCTCACACACCCTGGCCAACATGGAATAGGTGGAATTCCAGCGAGTGGGCAGGTCGCACAACAGCCGATGTTCAGGCAAATGGAGGCGTTGCTGGAGTTTTTTTAAGCTAGCAGCAGCTACAGTTGACTTCCGAAAGTGAGCGCACAAGCGCCGCACTTTCACCAGTAGCTCTGCCAGGTTGGGGTAAGTCTTCAGAAATTTTTGGACTACCAGATTAAAAACGTGGGCCAGGCATGGTACGTGATTGAGTTCGGCAAGCTCCAGAGCCGCCACCAGGTTACGGCCGTTATCGCACACGACCATGCCTGGTCCTAGCTGCAGCGGCGACAGCCACATCTCCGTCTGCTGCAATATGGCGTCCCTCACCTCTGGGGCGCTGTGCTTCCTGTCGCCCAAGCTGATGAGCTTTAGCACCGCCTGCTGACGTCTCCCCGCGCCAGTGCTGCAACGCTTCCAGCTAGCGGCTGAGGGAGATGTTAAGGCACAGGAGGAGGAGGAGGAGGAGGAGGAGGAGGGGGTTTATCAGAACCCATGCTGGCAATCTTGGGCGGGGGTGGTAGGTAGGCCGTCTCTGTTTGCGACCCCGTCCCCGCCTCCACTACATTCACCCAGTGTGCCGTCAGAGAAATGTATCGTCCCTGGCCGCAAGCGCTTGTCCATGAGTCGGTGGTCAAGTGGACCTTTGCGCTGACTGCGTACCTCAGGGCCCGCCTGATGTTACGCGACACGTGCTGGTGCAGGGCGGGGACGGCACTCCGGGAAAAGTAGTGGCGGCTAGGGACGGAATAGCGAGGTGCGGCAGCCGCCATCAGGTCGCGGAAGGCCTGCGTCTCCACAAGCCTAAACGGCAACATCTCCAGGGCCAGCAGTTTGGAGATGTGGCAGTTTAAGGCTTGGGCTTGGGGGTGACTCGAGGCGTACTTCCGCCTGCGGTCGAACGCCTGCGAGATGGACAGTTGTTGGGACGAGGAGTGTGAAGGTGCAGGCGAAGAGGCGGGGGAAGGGGCGGGGGAAGGGGAGGCTGAAGGAGAAGGCCCCAAAGTAGCAGAGGCAGAGGCAGATGTGGAGGTGTCCTGGCTGGAGGTCTGGACCGCAGTGGCAGCACACAACAAAGGGGAAGAGGCAGTGGCAGCAAGACCGGGCGCAGTTTGTATTGCGTTTGCTCTCTCCCACTCAGCCCAGTGCTTGAATTCCAAGTGACGCCGCATGCCTGAGGTGGTCAGATTGCTCTTCTCAGAGCCCCTACTCAGTTTTGAGTGGCAGAGTGTGCAAACCGCGCTCAGTTTGTCATCCGCACAAACATTAAAATATCTCCACACCACAGAAGTACGAGGCCTCGATGGGGGAGCTTCGCACGACTGGCCGCTGGCGGGAACAGCTTCGGCCCTGCTGGCTGTGGCCTCACTTCTCTGTCTGAACTGTCCTCTGCCTGTGGCCATCCCTCTGCCTGTGGCCATCCCTCTGCCTGTGGACATCCCTCTGCCTGTGGACATGCCTCTGCCTGTGGACATCCCTCTGCCTGTGGACATCCCTCTGCCTGTGGACATCCCTCTGCCTCTTGCTGCCTTTTTCGGTGCTGCGCAGACCACCACCTCTCCACTGCTTTCCTCGCTGGACATCACCCCTGGCCAAGTGGGGTCGGTCATTTCGTCATCCACCACCTCCTCTTCCTCACTCTGCTCCTCCTCCTGCCCACTGGACATTCCAACAGCCTCCCTTGATGGCAACTGCGTCTCATCATCATCATCGCTCATGATAACAGATGCTGGCTCAGGGTCCACATCAGCAGGAGATGGCGAAAACTCCAGTGTTTGGGCATCACTACAAACAAATTCCTCTGCTAGCTCCTGGGATTCTTCCGGCACATCTGAAAAAGGACCCGAAAAGAGCTCCTGGGAGGGGTCAAGGGTGGGATGACTCTGTTGGCCAGGTGTGGAGGAAGGAGGGTCAGAGTGAGACTGTGTGGATGACTGGCTGGTGGACAACTGTGTGGAAGCGCTATCGGCTATCCATTGCACCACCTGTTCAACCTGCTCAGGCCTCAACAGCGGTGTAACCCGCCCCCTGCTTAACTGTCCCATAAAGGCAGGGATTCTGGATGAGCGGGATCCTGGCTGATCCTCACCAGCACACATTGTATCCCCACTGGCTTCAACAAGGCCCCCAACAGCATTTCCGCGCCCCCGTCCTCGTCCACGTCCACGTCCTATTCCGCTAGCCCCCCTCCGCATTTTATTTTTTTTTTGTTGCAAATACAATATTTGGGTATATAATTAGGTATGTGAAATAATTTAGCAAGAGAACACACAGTACAGTGGCCTATTAAAATGCCTAGATATTGTATATTTCAAAGTACACAGCCGTGTAGTAACAGAACAGACGGTGGGTATTTACACCAGGTATGTGAGATAATTTAACAAGAGAACGCACAGTACAGTGGCCTATTAAAATGCCTAGATATTGTATATTTCAAAGTACACAGCCGTGTAGTAACTGAACAGACGGTGGGTATTTACACCAGGTATGTGAGATAATTTAACAAGAAAACGCACAGTACAGTGGCCTATTAAATGGCCTAGATATTGTATATTTCAAAGTACACAGCCGTGTAGTAACAGAACAGACGGTGGGTATTTACACCAGGTATGTGAGATAATTTAACAAGAAAACGCACAGTACAGTGGCCTATTAAAATGCCTAGATATTGTATATTTCAAAGTACACAGCCGTGTAGTAACTGAACAGACGGTGGGTATTTACACCAGGTATGTGAGATAATTTAGCAAGAGAACGCACAGTACAGTGGCCTATTAAAATGCCTAGATATTGTATATTTCAAAGTACACAGCCGTGTAGTAACAGAACAGACGGTGGGTATTTACACCAGGTATGTGAGATAATTTAACAAGAAAACGCACAGTACAGTGGCCTATTAAATGGCCTAGATATTGTATATTTCAAAGTACACAGCCGTGTAGTAACAGAACAGACGGTGGGTATTTACACCAGGTATGTGAGATAATTTAACAACAGAACGCACAGTACAGTGGCCTATTAAAATGCCTAGATATTGTATATTTCAAAGTACACAGCCGTGTAGTAACTGAACAGACGGTGGGTATTTACACCAGGTATGTGAGATAATTTAGCAAGAGAACGCACAGTACAGTGGCCTATTAAAATGCCTAGATATTGTATATTTCAAAGTACACAGCCGTGTAGTAACAGAACAGACGGTGGGTATTTACACCAGGTATGTGAGATAATTTAACAAGAAAACGCACAGTACAGTGGCCTATTAAATGGCCTAGATATTGTATATTTCAAAGTACACAGCCGTGTAGTAACAGAACAGACGGTGGGTATTTACACCAGGTATGTGAGATAATTTAACAAGAGAACGCACAGTACAGTGGCCTATTAAATGGCCTAGATATTGTATATTTCAAAGTACACAGCCGTGTAGTAACTGAACAGACGGTGGGTATTTACACCAGGTATGTGAGATAATTTAACAAGAGAACGCACAGTACAGTGGCCTATTAAATGGCCTAGATATTGTATATTTCAAAGTACACAGCCGTGTAGTAACTGAACAGACGGTGGGTATTTACACCAGGTATGTGAGATAATTTAACAAGAGAACGCACAGTACAGTGGCCTATTAAATGGCCTAGATATTGTATATTTCAAAGTACACAGCCGTGTAGTAACTGAACAGACGGTGGGTATTTACACCAGGTATGTGAGATAATTTAACAAGAGAACGCACAGTACAGTGGCCTATTAAATTGCCTAGATATTGTATATTTCAAAGTACACAGCCGTGTAGTAACTGAACAGACGGTGGGTATTTACACCAGGTATGTGAGATAATTTAACAAGAGAACGCACAGTACAGTGGCCTATTAAAATGCCTAGATATTGTATATTTCAAAGTACACAGCCGTGTAGTAACTGAACAGACGGTGGGTATTTACACCAGGTATGTGAGATAATTTAACAAGAAAACGCACAGTACAGTGGCCTATTAAATGGCCTAGATATTGTATATTTCAAGGTACACAGCCGTGTACTAACTGAACAGACGGTGGGTATTTACACCTGGTATACAAAAAGGGTATTGCAGGCACACAGAACCCAGAACACTAGAGCCAAATAAACTGTATTTAAAAAAATAAAATAAAATTCACAGCCGTATACTGCCAGATCAGATGGTGCATATACACACTAGTTATATAACAGGGTTGTTCAGCCTAAAAGAACGCTGAACAGTAGTGCCAAATATAGTTTGGTATGTAGCAGAGCACCTAATACACCACTAATGCCTCTCTCTGTCCCTACTCCAGCAGCTATCCCTGAATACAGCAGCCGTTCTCTGTAAAGTCTATATTGTAGTAAAGCTATCACTGAAGTCCACTGTAGTAGCCCTGATAAGGGCTTTTAATCACGCTCCTGCCTGTCCAACAGCTAAAACCTATCTGTCCCTTCTCCAGCCTCTGTCCCTGACTAAGTTCACGCAGCATATGCGTACGAGCAGGAAGAGCTGAGTTTTTAATATTCGAGGTCACATGGTTTTTCCAGCCAATCCATGTAGACGCTGTTTTCGCGCTGCCAGCGTGCTCAGCGTGCCTGTCATACCCCCCCTGCATGTTGATTGGTGGAAAAAGAGCGCCAGGGAAGGTGGGAGGGGAAACGAATTCTAAGTGCGCCATCGCCGTTATACTCGATTGAAATCGAGTATGCCGAATATCGTAGTATTCGATCGAATACCGGCTCGATCGAACACTACTCGCTCATCTCTATTAATCTACAATGGAAACCCGCAATGTAATCTGACATGCTGCAGACTGGTAGAGCTGATCCTGCTGATTAAAACGATATCTGTCTTGTGATAATTGTTATTTATTTATTATACTATTTTATTTATTTATTTAATAAACTTTTATTCCTTATATAAATGAGGGTTTCAGTACACAGAGGGGTGGTGCCAATATTGAAAAGCTGAGGAGATGGTCACAGTCAGTTCAATGAAGCCTTCATTCGAACAAAGAATAAAATTAATAAAATTCTCTTCAGTACTTACCTGTCTATTTTGTCACCGATGCCACCATCTCCATTGTGCTCAGACTGGGTGTGGGCTCTTTCTCTCAGGTCCCAACCAGATGAGTTCCCAAGTCTCCCTGTTCAGCTGCAAACAGCATATACAGCCGAACTGGAAGACTAAGGATCACATACGGTAGGGACCTGAGCAGAAGAGCCTGCAGCCAATCTCAGTGAAGTTGAGATGGCAGGATCAGCGGTGCAATGGACGGGTAAGTACTGAGGAAATTATCTTTGGTCATGAGAAGACTCCTGTATTTTTTAAAAAAGAAGATTGAAGAACCCCATAAAAATCTGCACCAGAGGCCAATTTACATAGCAGATTCCACAGTGGGAAATCCACATGTCACATGTGAATATACCCAGGCTTGGACTGGCCCACCGGGGAATAGGTAAATCCCCGATGGGCCCCTGTCAAAGTTGGGCCCCTAATTCCCCAGCACAGCATCTTAACCAGCCTATATCCATGTAAAAACTGAGTAGATTATTTAAAAACTACCCAGTATATTATTATAGATGCATCAGGGGTCTGAGACGACTTCTAGATACAGAGGCAGGCCAACTCTCTTTCCCCAGAGGTGGTTGCATGAGCATGTTACTGCTGCCCGCTGCTATGTGATTTGGTAGTATTTGCATGTACGTGCATTGTGGGTGCCCAGAATGAATTATACTGGTGGACTCTGGGCACCCCAGTCCAACACTGGACATACCCTTCATACATGGTAATTTTGGGGTGTTTTCTTCAACTATTTTTTTACAAGTTCTTTTCGGTGCCTTTTTTTTATTCAGACAACTTGTAACATGAGTTTTTTTCCAGGCATTCCCGAAATCCCATAGAGCAGCCTAAGGGAAATTCCTGAAAAAATCCCCAAAAAGCTACTTTGAAAAATAAAAGTGGAAAATGCCAGGAAAAATGTTGAAAAAACACTGGCCCAGATTTACTGATCCTATAGATGGCATAAACTTAGACCGGCTGTCTAGACCTGCTCCAGATTGATCACAGGGAGTCAAGCTGGATGATAAACCTGTCACCCCTTATTAAAGAAGAACTTCCACAAGGTGCATGATATAATCTGTAATGAATGCAATCTTCTCATCAGTGACTGTATTTATGAGTTATCCCCTCTCTTCTAATTGTAGCTGGGTCATGTGACCAACCCCCTGACCTCCAACTGACCCAGGACAGGAAGCCAGTTACTGCTCTATTCATTCCTATGAGACTGAAAGTGAGGCTCCCATAGGAATGCATAGAGAATTAGACTTCCTGTCCACAAATAAGATGCTGTGTAAGTTGGTGGGTCTGATTCATGGTCACATGCCACAGATGAGAAACATCAGGGAGACATAACTGAAAAATACAGACACTGGTAAGAAAATGACATTCACTACAGATTACATCATGTACATTTCTAGCAGAATAATATTTTTTGCGGGAGTTCTTCTTTAAGCATGTCAGATAAAAAGTGTAGAAACCATAGATGTGCCAATTTGTGCATTGTTGATGCAGACACATTAGTAAATCTGGGCCAATGTGTTTTTCATAAAATGTGGGACACCATCCTGAAGGGTTTGGATCATCTTCACAATCTCTTTGTATATGCTCTCTTAGGTCACATTCAACTCTCGTTATGGTGGATCTGATCTGTCCATCTATTACATGGACAACCATTCAATGAATAGCCACATGTTACTATGGCACATTTAGCCTGTAGTGGCTGCTGCATGGGGAGATATGTCCAATTCCACATCACTCCATCTCTTAGGCTCCATTCACACGTCCTGATTTTGTATCCGCATCCTTTCCGCATCCGTTTCCGTCATTTCGGTCAATTTTACGGATAGGATGCGGATCCATTCATTTCAATGGGTCCTGAAAAAATGCGGAGGTACACCGTGTGCTGTCCGCATCAGTGTGTCCGTTCCGACTGTCCTACTTCTATCCCGATTTTGCGGTCCGTAGCACAATGAAAGTCTATGGATCTGCATTTGTGGATTCCGTTCCAGGAGGGTAGAAAAAAAAAAAAGGTACAGATGTTATTCATCCATGACATATGGATACATCCTTTCCGTTTTTTACGGAAAAACGGAACGGATGTGCTGGAAAAACTGAATTTTTGGCGGAACAACGGATCCGCAAAAAACTGACCGTTTTCCAGGATGTGCACAAATACGGATGTGTGAATGGAGCCTTAGAGTATTCCACTGGCGCTTTGTAATCCTTTATTCCTCTAATCCCCTTTTCCCTTCTTCCTACCAGTACTCTGGGTACATTTTAGGGCTTGTTCACATCACCGTTCTGTATTCCGTTATGGCTTTGCGTTATAACATGGTTATAATGGAGAATAACGGAATCCATAAGAGGGAAGTCAAAATGGAAACCTTTAGAAGCTTTCCGTTTTGATCCGTCATAATAGAAGTCTATAGGCAAGCATAACGGATCTGTCTGGTTTCCATTATGCAGGACGGAAAACAGTTCTGTTGACAAGACTTTGTTTTCTGTCCTGCATAATGGAAACCAGGCAGATCCGTTATGCTTGCCTATAGACTTCTATTATGACGGATCAAAACGGAATGCTTCTAAAGGTTTCCGTTTTGATTTCTGTCTTATGGATTCCGTTATTTTCCGTTATGACCATGTTCAGACCAATAACGGAATACATAACGTTGACGTGAACAAGCCCTTACAACTTTTTTTTGTTTACTCAGCATAGGGAGATAAGCAGGTGATGGCAACTTCCCTTGCGGTTTTCTATGGCTCTCATTTATAAAAACAATCAAGATATAATTTTTGCATATGTCTAGATTTAAAGATTGCAAAATAGCCCAAGCTCAGTCAGACTGGATGGAGAGCATCTGTGAACAGTCATTTTCAAGTCTTGCCACAGATTCTCAATGGGAGTTAGGTCTGGACTTTGACTGGGCTATTCTAAAACATGATTAAGCTTTGATCTAAACTATTCCATTGTAGGCCTGGCTGTATGTTTAGGGTCGTTGTCCTGCTGGAAGGTGAACTACCTGCCCAGTCTCAAGTCTTTTTCACCCTCCAGGATTGCCCTGTATTTAGCTCCATCCATCTTCCCATCAACTCTGACCAGCTTCTCTGTCCCTGCTGAAGAAAAGGATCCCCACATCATGATGCTGCCACCACCATGTTCGACAGTGGGGATGGTGTGTTCAGGGTGATGTGCGGTGTTAGTTCTCCACCACACATAATGTTTTGTATTTAGGCCAAAAAGTTCGACTTTGGTCTCATCTGATCAGAGCGACTTCTTCCAAATGTTTGCTGTGTCCCCTACATGGCTTGTTGCAAACTGCAAATGGGATTTCTTATGGCTTGATTTAAAAAATGGCTTTCTTCTTGCCTATCTTCCATAAAAACCAGATTTGTGGACTACACAACTAATAGTTGTGCTGTGGACAATTTCTGCCACCTGAGCTGTGGATCTCTGTAGCTCCTCCAGAGCGACCATAGGCCTCTTGGCTGCTTCTCTAATTAGTGGTCTCCTTGCCTGGGCATCAGTTTAGGTATATGGCCATGTCTTAGTAGGTTTGCAGTTGTGCCATATTCCTTCCATTTTCAGATGATGGATTGAACAGTGCTACGTGAGATGTTCAGAACTTGGAATATTTTTTTTTATAACCTTATCCTGCTTTACACTTCTCCACAACTTTATCCCTGACCTGTCTGGTGTGTTCCTTGGTTTTCATGATGCTGTTTGATCATTGGTGGTCCAGAGTTAATATCCTATGTGGAATCATTGATGCCAGTGGGTTTTATGAAAATTATGTATTCCCCTAGGAACGTAGTGGCTTAAATGTATGCAATCACTGATGGCAGTGGAGCCTCTGTAGAGGGGAGCAAGAACTACAACACCAAGCATATTCAAAACATTATTATAAGGTCAGGTCTCAGTGAACATTATAAGGAGTGGGTATAAGAGGAGAGAACTACAACTCCCATCATGACCAGAATGTTATTATTGGGCATCAGTGGACATTACATAGGGAGGGATATAATAGGAGAGAACTACAACTTCCATCATTTCTAGGATGTTATTATGGGCTATCATAGGCTATTACAGCTATTACAGAGAAAGAGAACCTCACCTCCACACACAGCACAGGATCTGCACCCTCACATTATGACATCGCATATGTCCCTCTCCACTTGATATCTTCTCCTCTGCACATTTAGATTGTCACGGCTGGGCCCCCTCACCCCATGGGCCCTTAACAGCTGTGTGGTCTTCCTTTTTCAGGTACACCACTAGCTCGCTCATTGATTCATCAAAGCCCTGTATGAATGTTCTGATGGATCATTAAAGGGGTTGTCCGGGTTCAGAGCTGAACCCGGACCTACCCTTACTTTCACCCAGAGAGCCCGCCTGACTAGGGCATCGGAGCATCTCATGCTCCGATGCCCTCCTTTGCCCTGCGTTAATTTAGGTAGCAGGGCAAAGGCATTTAGCCTGGTTCCGGTGAAAAACCGGGCTCTGCTGGGCGGTGACGTCACCGGTGCTGATGGGCGGGCTTTAGCGCCACCCGAACACACTGCCGGGTGGGAGCCTCCGCCCGGCAGCGTGTATAATGTAAACAAAATGAGATGCTCCAATGCCCTAGTCAGGCGGGCTGTCTGGGTGAAATTAGGGGTATGTCCAGGTTCAGCTGTGAACCCAGACAACCCCTTTAAGGAAATGGTCTGGAAGGTCTGGCACTGCTGGACCACCCTGACTGCGTCTATAAGACGTGTGCACTTTTTGAAAAGATTTTATAGTCCAAATAAAATATCTGCCTTTCCTGGTTCAGAACCTAAATAGAGGTAAGGCTAAATCCCTTGGCACCACAGGTATTTTTAATTTTTATCTCCAGCCTTCCAAGAGCAAAAACATATTTTTTTTACTTTTTCGTTCACATGTCCATTTGAGGGCTTATTTCCCAGAGGACAAGTTGTATTTTTAATGGCACAACACCAACATGTTTTTTGTTTTTTTGGGGGGGACATTTGCACTAAAACGGACATGCTACCTAAATTCTGTGGGTGAGTATGATTACCGCAATATGGACTATGCCAGCAACAGTGTCTCATTACATTGTCAGCTACAGAGCCCACTGACTATGCCAATGACAGTGCCCCCTAACTATGCCAGCCACAGTGCCGCATTACATTGTCAGCTACAGTGCCCCCTGACTATGTCATCCAGAGTGACTCCCAATTTTGCCAACCAGGGTGCCTCATCACATTGCCAGCTACAGAGCCCTCTAACTATTCCATCCATTATATTTCCAGCCAGATTTTTCTTGCTAAAAAAGTGTGTCTTATAGTACACAAAATATACAGTAAATCTTGCTCCAGAAGCAGAGGACCCATCAAGACGGTGTAGCACACACAGGTCTTCATAAATCAGGACCTTCAGACAGAATACAGAATAAAATGACTGAACATGTATCATTTTCTGGTAATTTCTCCCTTTTCATTTCACTATTGTGTCTTTCATACATTTATTTAGATATTTTCTGTTATACAGCAGAATATCTGAGATGCATATGTCTGAATAAACTCCTTTGGTAATCCATTACAAGTAATATATCACAGCAGAATTCCCTCTTGATCTGAGCAGCCTTCACATTCAGCAATCATTTGTTGAATGCTCTTTCCAAATCATTTGGGTTATCAACTGAAAAGGTGAAAAACAAAAGGGAAATTAAAATGCTTCCTTCCTGTCCATCAGAGAATATCTTGTGAATTTTTATTCAAGCATGAGGTTAACCCTGACTAGCAGAACAGATACCACTCACTGTTTTCTACTGACTAAATTGCTTGCCTTTATAATATGCAGATTGGAAAGATTGCGGATTTGAAAAAGGTCTCCTTGAGCTGCACTGAAACATTGCATTATGGGTGAATAAAGGGGCCATTATACCTTTTCACTGGAGTTGTGGTTACTTTCTCATTATTTGTATTTCTTTTACATTGAGAAGACTATGGGTGAGTGGTCATGAGAGGATTTTTGTACCCTATACTCACCCTATAATCCTGGTTCTCCTACCTTTTGCTTATATATATCATAGATAGATAGCTAGATAGATAGATAGATAGATAGATAGATAGATAGATAGATAGATAGATAGATAGATAGAAAGATATATGATAGATAGATAGATAGATAGATAGATAGATAGATAGATACCATATTTTTCGCTTTAAAAGACACACTCCCCCCCCCCAAAAGTAGGGGGAAAATGGCTGCACGTCTTATAAAGCTAATACTAGTGAGTGTTGACCCCGTACAGTGTCAGGATGGAGTGCGTGCACTATGACCTGACGGTGCAGACAGTCAGGTGACAGTGCAGCGCCGGTCGGAGAAGACAGAGGAGCGAGATGAAGAGGACCCGTAGCGCAGGAGAGGTAAGCGGAGTTTGTTGTTTTAGTCTGATGGGGGTCTAAAAAGGGCTGATCTGCGGTCTGATGGGGGTCTAAAAAGGGCTGATCTGCGGTCTGATGGGGGTCTGAAAGGGCTGATCTGAGGTCTGATGGGGGTCTGAAAGGGCTGATCTGAGGTCTGATGGGGGTCTGACATGGAGGGCTGATGGGGTTCTGATATGGGGGTGTGATGTGATGCCCTGATATTTATAGGGATCTGATGAAAAATATGTTTTTCTTATTTACCTACTCTAAAATCTGGGGTGCGTCTTATCATCAGGTGCGTCCTATAATGCGAAAAATACGGTAGAGGATAGATAGATCTCTTGGGGCCGATTAGTCTTGTTACATAAGAAATCAGCTCATTATGTGTAGGTGAGGCTCACTGACATCAAGCTAATTGTAAGCTCATGTACTTGTGCTATAAACATCTGTCTCTCTGTACCATGAATACTTGTTGTTTATATTGTGTATTTATTGTATTTATTTATCCTATATTACATGCCGTATTTTTGGACTATAAAATGCACTTTTTAACAAGAAAAAATCTTGCTTAAAAAGTGCCTGTGTTTTTCAGTCTGCAGTCATAGTGGTCCAGCAGTGCCAGACCTTCCTCACTGCCGGATTTCCCACTGTTCCAGTGGTGTAGCGTGGGGGGGGACCATCAGGGTTGTTGCCCGGGCGCAAAATTGCAGGGGGCACCAGACAGCAAGCACTTCAATGAGGGCCACGGGAGCCTATGACTCCCATCCCCTCCGTTCTTCCTTATAGGCTTCAGGCTAGGGGCCTTTTTGCAGGGGCTGAAGGGAGGAAGAATAATCCTTGTACTGGAGACTGTATGTAAGAGGGGTCTGAAGGGGGTGGGTGTGATATTATTTACATGGAACTGTATGTTGGAGGGATTAAAGGCAGGGGGAGGTGATATTATTTTACATGGGACTGTTTGCAAGAAGGGCTGAAGGAAGGGGGAGTGATGTATCTTACATATGAATGTATGCTGGAGTAGCTGAAGGCAGGAGAGTGATGTATCTTACATGGGACTGTATGCTGGAGGAGCTGAAGGCAGGGGGAGTGATGTATTTTACATGGGACTGTATGTTGGAGGGACTGAAGGCCAGGGAGTGATGTATTTTACATAGGACTGTATGCTGAAGGGGCTGAAGGCAGGAGGAGTGATGTATTTTACATGGGACTGTATGTTGGAGGGGTTGAAGGCCGGGGAGTGATGTATTTTACATGGGGCTGTAAGCTGGAGGGGCTGAAGGCCAGGGAGTGATGTATTTTACATGGGACTGTATTCTGGAGGGGCTGAAGGCAGGGGAGTGATTTATATTTTACATGGGACTTTATAGTGGATGAGCTGAAGGCCAGGGAGTGATTTATCTGACACAGGACTGTATGTTGGAGGGGCTGAAGGGGGCCATAATTATTGCTATAATACAGAGGGGCCATATATATTATAATTATACAGAGGGCATTATACTTATGGGCACGGGAGGGGGAGGTCTGTTATCTGAGGATGATAGTAAAGTGAGGAATGTAAAAATTTTCTGTGAAACTCTGCAGAGACGAGACGCGGCTGAAAGAGGGTGTCATTGCGGTCTTGTCTGAGGAAGACGCTGAGGAAAGTCTACATCACAGGAGACGTCACTGGATGTAACAGGTATGTGGTGCTGTATTCTCCTATATATTTCATAGCAATGTATTTAATGTCCATCCAAATATCTGTTTTGTTGGGGGGGGGGGGGTTTGGGTGGGGTGGGTGGATATAGAATTTGGCCCACTCTGCCGAAGCCTGGCCCCAGACTTCAGGTCACACTGTGTGTGTTCTAAATTCGGGGGTCTCACACCCATCTACTACATTATCTGTACTCAGAGAGTTATTACTGTGTTATCTGTGGTGTTACATAGGACTGCAGGTGACATCTACTACATTATCTGTACTCAGAGTTATCACTGTGTTATCTGTGGCGTTACACAGGACTGCAGGTGACATCTACTATATTATCTGTACTCAGAGTTATGACTGTGCTATATGTGGTGCTACATAGGACTTCAGGTGACATCTACTATATTATCTGTACTCAGAGTTATCACTGTGTTATATGTGGTGCTACATAGGACTTCAGGTGACATCTACTACATTTTCTGTACTCAGATATCACTGTGTTATCTGTGGTGTTACAAAGGACTGCAGGTGACATATACTACATTATCTGTACTCAGAGATATATCACTGTGTTATTTGTGGTGTTACATAGGACTGCAGGTGACATCTACTACATTATCTGTACTCAGAGAGTTATCACTGTGTTATCTGTGGTGTTACATAGGACTGCAGGTGACATCTACTACATTATCTGTACTCAGAGAGTTATCACTGTGTTATCTGTAGTGTTACGTAGGACTGGAGGTGACATCTTATGCATTATTTGTAAAAAAAAAAAAAGGGGGGGCGTGGTCACAGGTTGGTGAGGGGGCACAATACTTGGCTTGCCCTGGGTGCTGGCAACCCACACTACGCCACTGCACTGTTCCACTGCTTTTCCCTGAACTCTTACATTCTCTTGCTGTATTATGGCAGGACATACAGTGACATAGGGATTTCCTCCATTAAAGGGGTTTTCTGGGTGGTTAATATTGTTGACCTGTCCTATATGAAGATTGCCAAAGCTTTCATACCTTAGATTATTCTCTGGGTTTGTTAGCAACTGAGCAACTAGTTTTTGTTTAAAGTTGTTAGAAAAACCTGGCTGCTTTCTTCCAAAAACAGCGCCACCTCTGTCCATGGGTTATGTTTGGTACTGTAGCTCAGCTCCACTAAAGTCAATAGGCCAGGATTGCAATATTGCACACAAACTGTGGATCGGGGTGGTGCTTTTGGAAGAAAGCAGCCATGTTTTTCTAATTCTGGGCAACCTCTTTAACTAAAGCATGCGGAGACAATGCGGACTAAGCCCCAATTCATTTTCCACTCCTATTGTTTGCATAACCTAAGCTCAGTAATGGGAAAGGAAAAGTTAAGGCAATATCCACCAATCAGATTCCACCTTTCTTTTTCTAAAGGAACTATGAAAAATGAAAGGTGGAATCTGATTGGTTACTATGAGCAACTAAGCCAGTTCTACTTTACACCAGTCTTGATAAATCTCCCGCATAGATTACTTGAGACTTTTTGTTATATATTAGATTGTACTGAAACATAACGAAGGGGGTAATGTAGTTGATGTAGGTGGCACTGACTTCTAATCGTGTAGCTTGGAGTCAACAGTAACAATTTTCTATGCAAAAATTCAAAGGTTCATTGTAAACTACAGTGTTATAAAATACAAAATTAGAAAGGTGGCTGGTTCTGTACAAATGTAGATGTTTGGTCGAAAAAGTGTTATTACATCAACTTGTACGTTGTATTAAAGGGATGCCTACTTTGGAAATCACTTTCTGTTAGGGCACATGATCAGGTTTCTTGATGCAGTTTTGGAAGCCAAGCCAAAACCAGGAGTGAATTTAAAAAACTGAAATTGTATCCATCCTTTACACTTTCCCTCCTTTTATGATCCAGTCCTGATTTTGGCTTCCAAAACTGCATCAGGAAACCCGACCCTGTGGCCATATTCTAGATAGATACCGTATTTTTCGCTTTATAAAACGCACTTTTTTCCCCCAAAAGTAGAGGAAAAATGGCTGCGTGTCTTATGAAGCGAATACTAGTGAGCGCTGACTCCGTACAGCGTCAGGAGGTAGTGCGCGCAGCCAGAGAAGACAGAGGAGCGCAACTTGCCGGAGATGAAGAGGAGCTGCTGCACAGAAGAGGTAAGCAGAGTTTGTTGTTTTAGTCTTCTTTTTTTTTTTTTTTTTGTCTGCAATCGCGGACAAGAATAAGCATTTCACCATGTGCGGTCCGTAAAATGCAGAAGGCACACGGCCGGTATCCATGTTTTGTGGATCCGCAATTTGCAGACCGCAAAACACTTACGGATGTCTGAATGGACCTTTAGTGTGGTTCCTCAATACAAGATGTGCTGTGGATGTTCCACTTCTGGGACCCCCAGCCATGAACTGTTATCTATGGGGGACCTTGGAACATTACAAGGTGGGCAATGAAATCAATGAGCAGGACATATTGGGTAGTTCTGAGTGAGACCTTCTTCACATGTCCATTCCACATCAGTGAAAAAACAGTCCGAGTCTCTGTTTCCCCTGTTTTTCTTCTGTGTGTCTGATTTTTGTCCTGTGTGTATCATTCATTTTTCACGTGTACTTTTAGGCTGAAAAAGGGAATCTGCAGGACGCCTTCTAGCAATGGTCTGTGAAAAACTGACTGAATCATGGATGGCATCCATATACTGTCTGCGGTGTTTGCATATGTATTGACTTAATGGACTCATACTGACCATAGTAATGTATTATTCTTTTGAAAAAAATGGATTCCTATGCTGTCTGTATAGAACATGAACGGCACATGTCCATGATTTACCTATGTGTGAGTAAGGCTTGAGAGATGTTTTTGAAGCCTCTTTCCTCAGAGGCACACGTTCCAAATAAAGGATCCTGTAATAACTAAAAATGTCCAATGGGTTTTCTAAGGCTCCTTTCAGACAAGCGAGTTCTATTCATCTGTCTTGCAGCATGAGTATGCGGCAGCTCCCGTCCTGACCTCTCAGCACTGACGGGGTCGCATAACATTATATTGATTTATGATGCTATGGAACTCTCACAGTTCTGGAATGTATTCAATTACACTTACATACTGCTGTCAGTGTTATCCATTACATTCCAGAACTGTAAGGGTTACATAGCATCATAAATCAATGTAATGTTATGCGTCCCTATCAGTGCTACGTAGGTCAGGACGGGAGTTGCTGTATACTCACGTTGCAAGTCCGATGCGTGGAACTCGCTTGTCTGAAAGGAGCCTAAGTCAGACATCCCCTACAGTGCTATACTGAGAACTGCTACAAAATGACCCAGCGGCTACATAAACTGTGAACAAACAGACTTCAAAGCGGCTGTAGAGTCACTCTTCAAATCTGACCATGGCAACAGGTCTGCAATGCATGTTCACTTTGATGTTCTTCTGCGTATCCCTGCATAAATAGGTAAACCAAATATGTGGTGGTGTATGAGTTGTGATAAAAGAAATGACAACATTCATGTTACAGTTTGTTAAACTTGCATAGTGTCAAAAGTTGGTACATTTTAATGAGTTGCAGATACCTAAGAGTTTATAGCGCTAGTACATTTTTGACTCAATTATATTTAAAATGAAAATTCAGGATTAAAAAAAATAGAAGACAGTGACACCTAGTGGTGAAGATAAAATCTTTCTACTTATGTTTGAGTTTCAGTGATTATACACAGTACTACATTATCTTCTTGAAAAGCACATAGATCGCATTAGAAGAAAAAAGTGTTAAAGGGAATGTTTCATCAGAAAATACCTATTGTTTTAATCACGTTTTAATGTTTAGCATAGTTTTTAAAAATGTTTGACATTTTTTATTTCCTTGTCAATATTTATATGTAAAGAAAAACCATAAAATCCTGAAGTTTTCACACTGATCACTCAGGTCGGGTTCACATCTGCGTTGGTAGATTCATTCTAAACAGATCCATTATAACAGATCAGTCTAAATGGAAGCAAAGTTGCTGTGTTTTTCAACGGATCCGTCAAAACAGAATCTCAATTTCTCTTATTTTAAATGGACCTGTCTCTTGAATCTGTTGAATGGAAAGGATGCAAACGGAGGCATCCTGACATACATTTTGTCCTATTCTGTCATTCTACTCCTGCCTGTAATGATACTACCTCTGTGTATAGATAAGACAGTATCCACCATTCACAATAGGTGATTGTCAGATCTTATCTATTCTTTCCTTGTACAATCACCTCTGCACAGGTCACAGAGCATGTCTAGAAAACTCTCCCATAGAAGTCACTGAGGTCCCCTCCTGACCATTGTGTCTATGGACCATGGAGCTGCCATAAAGCAATTTTCTTAATGCTTTTTAAATGCTGTTAAGAACAGTTCAGGCAAGATGGCCGCCCCCATAATCATGTCCAGGAAATAATCTGCAATCAGAAAGTACAAACAGATTAGAAAAAAGGAGATCCATTGCTATCTGGTTTTAATTGGCTGATAAAATTTTTGGTGACACATTTCCTTTAAGTAATCTGATCCTTTTTTGCTACGGAGGCCACAATTTGCATTTGAAAAACTGCAGAATCCTGATTTTACCTAAATGTGAATGAGATTTTAAAGGCATGTTTTATTTTTTTTTTTTAAACTGTAGCATGTCCTATATGAGTTGTGGTAATGTGAACAGTAAAGTAGTGGAGGGTGAGATAGCAGAAATCCAGAGAGATGCATTTTTCTTCAGTAATGCATACCTTGCTGGAGATCTTTGTTTACGTTTATATGGGCTGGATTTCTTTGGACTGGGAGATAGGTTGGTGGTGGGATTTCCCAGTCCACACCCCTCCAAGACATGTTATTACCCATAGCCTGAGGCATCCCAGGTGTAGTGTTCTGTCTGGGATTATTACTGGGGAATAAAGCAGATCCTAGATCAGGGGTGCACAACCTACGGCCCTGGGTCCACATGTGGCTCTTGATACCATTCTGTGTGGCCCCCAACCATCTGGTAACAGATATGTCTATGTCTTGAGGCTGCTGACATATATCTTTTATGTATTCTCCCATTAGATGGCAATCCTGGAACTGTAACTAGACAATTATGATATATACTGTATGTACAATACGTCATAAATACAGTATTTCAGTTGTTAATAACCCTTTAAATTTTATTTTCGGTCCTTGACATTAGTTCAGTCTGACAATGTGGCCCCCACCCAGAAAATGTTGTGCACCCCTGTCCTAGATTGTCAGTCTGTGAGAGATATGCCTGGAGAGCTTACCTGCATGGTTAAAGCTTGGTAACTGGCTGACCGTGAGGCTGTGAAAATATCAATTCAATTCATCTGAAAAGCCATGTTCTTGCTGCCAAAACAATCACTTAGATGAATCAAACTAATTTTCAGTCGCAGAAATTTTCTGCAACAAAATCTGCTGCCTGAGAAGCCACCCTTAATGTTAAATACAGCAGTTCAGTGAGGCAGATTTACGGATAGTGCTGCACCTTTACTGTCTAAGAATATGGATCACAGTCCTAGAGTTCATTCACATGACCATTGTTTTTGTCCACACGCAATCTGTATTTTTTTGCGGGTTGGATGCCATTCACTTTAATGGGGCTGCAAAAAATACAGACAGCATACAGCATACCACTGTCTGCATCCATATATCCATTCCGCAGCACGTGCAAAAAAATAAAACATGTCCTATTCTTGTCCATATTACGGACATGGATTGGTCCGTTCTATAGAGGGCCAGACATTCTGTTCTTCAAATTGTGGAATGCACATGGCCAGCCTCCGTGTTTTGCGGATCTGCTAATAGCAGGCTGCGACGAGAATTAGCTGCCGTCGCGTGGACATAAGAAACAATGTGTATGCTGGGGAGCAAGGTAAGTACAATCTGTGTTAGGGGCCTGGGCATTTGAGGAGGTATTATAGGGGTTCGATAATCCCTTTAATATTAGACTAATTAACTACTCCAGCATATGGACCTTTAAAAATTTGGTATCATAAATCCCGCGCCAGGTTTATACTGGAATACTGACCATGCGCCAAAATGTGTCTGTGAGCCAAAGTTGCCATAGTTGTTCTCCATAAAGGTGCGGTTTTTGGTGCACTGAGGTGCAATTAGGCCGTGCCCTTTTCCCATATAGCCACACCTCTATTTCATGAAGCCACACACCACTTGTTGGGCAAGGTGCAAAGATCTTAGAAAAGTGTGTAAAATAGTTGGTAAATGTCATGATTGATATTTTTCATAGGAAATCTTCCCCAATGTGTTCTCAAGAAAGGAAATTGTTAGGCTCAAAGCAAAGAACAAAGACACTGACAAACGTCTTCATCCACAATAGCTGGATAATGACCAATGCACAGCAAAGTCTATGTACATGCCTTCACTTTCGAATGAGTTTACACATCCAAATTAGTGTAACATCTGACAGCAAATGCCTTAAAATAAGCAATTTAGAACCGTTATGTGGAGCGGCATATTACAAGGGAGTCTCATAAGAATGTCATGTGCAGAAAGAGTCGAAGATTCATAGAAAACACTATTACAAATTCAGTGGAATGAAAATCACATGAGACCAAAATATATTTCTACTTCATAAAGCATCTTGCACATAATTGTGCCTAGCACAGGGGAATTCAAGGCAGAGACATAGTCAACAACACACATACAGTAAGGTGGAGGCAGACCAGGCAGTTAGTATGGGGTCTTGGAGGGAATGGTAATGGGCATGGTTGGACCTATCCCTTTTGCTATAGAGCAAGGCAAGCAAGGGTGTGAGGAATTAGGTAATGCGTCATAAAAAACATACTCTTATCCAAGGTGGTACAACTTGGCACCATAATAGGGGGCCCATTAAAAACTTTGTCATGAGGCATCACCTATTGGCCACACAGGGGCATAGCTATAGTGGAAGCAGGGGAAGAGGCTGCTATGGGGCCCACCCAGGAGGACGACTAAAAGATTTTTATTGTCAGGCCCCCCTCAACGGTATTCAGGGCAGTTTCTAGGGAATTTTTCGCAACAGGGCGAACATTAAAAAAGCGCCCATCCCCAATCAAATAACACTGACCTAAACAATGTTGCATAGCATGCACAGCTCAGTAGCCACAACAATGAACAGGCTCAGATGACCACCCTCATGCTCAGATCACCGCCCCATGCTCAGATGACCACCCTCATGCTCAGATCACCGCCCCATGCTCAGATGACCCCCCTCATGCTCAGATCACAGCCCATGCTAAGATAACCACCCACGTTCAGACGACGGTTGGTCCATGTTCAGATGACACCACCACCCCCCCCCCCATGCTGAGATCATGTGGGGGGGGGTGATTTGACATGGGGAGATCTGATCATGGAGTGCCTGATTTTTTATGTGTGAGGTGAGCACTGAAGGGGGTTATGGGGGTTATTTTGAAGGGGTCTGATGAGGATTTGGGGGTCTTATCATACTACCCCCCCCCCATGATCAGTATTTTAATAACAAAAAAAAAAAAACTCCCTCCTCCAGGCATTTACCTTGCCCACAGAGGACCTTGGTGCTTTCTCCTCAGTCAGGTCATAGTTGAAAGCGCAGCTGGGAGGAGCCAGGAAGGAAAGCTGGCCTCCCCTGCGCTCCCCTGCCACCGCCAGCCGGAGGTAAATTAAAGCAGAGGCAGAGCTTCCCTGCCAGCCGGCTGAGCCGGAGAGGTAATGTGATTAGCAGAGGCATAGCTAGAAATTCAGCACAGGGGGGGCAAAATATACTTGAGTGGGCCCCCCACTTAGTGGCTTACCAAACGCACGTTTCCAACTTCGCAGGCACATACTACTAGTTGTGGTTATAATATTGTACTAGAAAGATGACTGTATAAACTGCTAGATCATCTATGCTGTTAAGTACAATACAATAGACTTTCTACATACCCTAGTGTAAATACTCTACCATATAATGCAGTAAAATATAGGAGTAATAGGAGTAAAAAACAAGGGGACTCCTACGTTAAAGGAAACCTGTCCCCAGTTTTTACATCACTAAACTAACAGTCCCCCCCCATCAGACTTCAGATCAGCTTAATGTGCCCCCATCAGACCTCAGATCAGCTTAATGTGCCCCCATCAGACCTCAGATCATCAGAATGTGCCCCCATCAGACCTCAGATCAGCTTAATGTGCCCCCATCAGACCTCAGATCAGCGTATTGTGCCGCCATCAGACCACAGATCAGCGTATTGTGCCGCCATCAGACCTCAGATCAGCATATTGTGCCGCCATCAGACCGCAGATCAGCGTATTGTGCCGCCATCAGACCTCAGATCAGCAGAATGTGCCCCCATCAGACCTAAGATTATCAGAATGTGCCCCCATCAGACCTCAGATTAACAGAATGTGCCCCCATCAGACCTCAGATTAACAGAATGTGCCCCCATCAGACCTCAGATCAGCAGAATGTGCCCCATCAGACCTCAGATCGGCTTAATGTGCCATCAGACCTCAGATCAGCGTATTGTGCTCCCATCAGACCTCAGATCAGCAGAATGTACCCCCATCAGACCTCAGATCAGCAGAATGTGCCCCCATCAGACCTCAGATCATCAGAATGTGCCTCCATCAGACCTCAGATCAGCTTAATGTGCCGCCATCAGACCTCAGATCAGCGTATTGTGCCGCCATCAGACCTCAGATCAGCGTATTGTGCCGCCATCAGACCTCAGATCAACGTATTGTGCCACCATCAGACCTCAGATCAGCAGAATGTGCCCCCATCAGACCTCAGATCGGCTTAATGTGCCATCAGACCTCAGATCAGCGTATTGTGCTCCCATCAGACCTCAGATCAGCAGAATGTACCCCCATCAGACCTCAGATCAGCAGAATGTGCCCCCATCAGACCTCAGATCATCAGAATGTGCCTCCATCAGACCTCAGATCAGCTTAATGTGCCGCCATCAGACCTCAGATCAGCGTATTGTGCCGCCATCAGACCTCAGATCAGCGTATTGTGCCGCCATCAGACCTCAGATCAACGTATTGTGCCACCATCAGACCTCAGATCAGCAGAATGTGCCCCCATCAGACCTCAGATTAACAGAATGTGCCCCCACCAGACCTCAGATCAGCAGAATGTGCCCCCATCATGCGTGCAGCGTCAGGTCATAGTGTGCGCGGGCCAGGGAAGAGAGCGGAGCGCCGGACCGGAGGGCAGCCGCAGAGCAGGACAGGTAAGAAAGGTTTTTATTTTAACCTTATGTGGCTGGGTGGGCTGATCTGAGGTCTGATGGGGGTCCCTACATACAAGTGAGCACTTCCATAATGGAAGCGCTCACTTGTATTCGCTCCCCTGCGGCTGGCCACCACGGCGCCCCCCTCTTCTCCTTGAGACACGCGCCCCGGGCAATCACACCCCTCGCCGGGTAATAGAAACGGCGCTGACGGTATTATACAATGACATTATATACATGTAGTGACTAGCCACAGGAGCGGGGGTTGCACGAGAGGAAGGAGTTGTGAAGAAGTTTCTTGGGGAGGAGGGACCAGTTCAAATATTTGCTGTGGGCAGAAGTAATTTCTAGTTACGCCACTGTGCCATAGTTTGTTTCTTTTGGGGGTTTTTTGTGCAAGCTCTAAAAAAGATCAGAAACTCGTTTCCACAATTTATACTATGTTGTCTGATTTGAGTTGTAAGTTGCCACATTCTTAAAGGGGTTTTCCTAAAATAGAAACATATCCGCTATCCACAGGAAATAGGGGACAAACAAAAGAGGACAACAGCGCCCAGTTATTTCCAGCAATCCCAAAAAGAGTGAAAGGAGCACAGTGTGCATACACAACATGCCGTTCCATTCCTTTGGGGGAACAGGACCTCAATTCTCATGAACAGTATGGGTCCCAGTGGTCAGATAAATTTGTTTTGTCGGGTAAAGAAAAAAATCCTTATTATTATTCAAATTAAGGAATTAATATACTAGTATTTTTAATTAAAATTATTATTATTAAACATTTGTCAGGTGGCACAAGTGGCATTATTACATAAGGGGCAAAATGGGCATTAATATTTATTAACAGGGCACAAGGGGCCTGTTATCACTTTATGGGGATTAGGCATCATTCACATTTCTGTGTCACGTCCGTAAACAAAAACGTATGTCTTTCATCCGTGATGCTGTCCGTGAAGGATACGTGGTTGGTCCGTGTGTCCATTTTTACCATCCGTGTGTCATCCGTAATTCACTGACATTGCTCAGCTGAAAATTAATTTCCAAAGAATCTATTAGTCCTCAGTGAAAAACAGACGCAACAGGGACACAACACGGATGTGTGTCAGTGATTTTCACGGACCCATAGACTTCAATGGGCGTGCTTGGTCCACATCACGGAACAAAGTAGTGCAAGTCCCAGTACAAAAAATACTGAAATGTGAACAGACACATTTAAATCAATGGGTACATTCTGTGGACAGCACACGTCAGTAAAAAACGGAAATGTGAACAAGGCCTCAGGGCTCATGCACATGAACATATTTTCTTTCCGTGTCCGTTCTGGGTTTTTTTGCAAACCGTATGCGGAACCATTTATTTCAATGGGTCCGCAAAAAAAATGGAAGGTACTCTTTGTGCATTCCATTTCCGTGTGTCCGTATTTCCAAATAGAAAATGTCTTATTACTGTCCGCAGTACGGACAAGGATAGGACTGTTCTATTAGGGGCCAGCTGTTCCTTTCCGCACAAAACGGAATGCACACGGATGTCATCCGTATTTTTTGCGGATCCGTTTTTTGCGGACTGCAAAATACATACAGTCATGTGCATGAGCCCTTACAGATGGCATTTGTTTCGAAAGCACTTAGGGGGTGTTATTATATTTTAGCGGGCACTAAGGGGGCATCATTAGTTTCAGAGACACTCAAAGTGGGCATTATTATTTGTTAGGGGCAGTCATAGGGCATTATTGCTTTAAAGAGGCACACAGGGGGTACTATTACTGTCTAGGTGACAAAAGAGGGCACTGCTACTTTCTAGGGTGCACACAGACAGCATTATGACTTTCTAGGGAGTACAAAGGGATCATTATGACTTTTTAGAGGGTAAATAGGGGGCTTGAATACTTACACTGTAAGTGGCAGCAGTGGGCATCATTACTTTTTGGGACACAAAGGGGCAGTTTTACTGCAATGACACAGAAAATCGCTATTACTCTGTGGAGTAAGAAAAGGCGGCATTTTAACTGTGTGGTTCACTATAACTGGGCATAAGATGGGGCACTATGTATCCAATACTATAATTTGTGTGGGCACCATTTATCTGACATGTTGCTTTCAAGGGTGCAACCTATGCTGTGCTATATTCTGGGGGTTAGTATGATGCCATTATATCAGTACAATATTTGAGTGCACCGTGCCACACAGCAGGTACAGCAACGTGCACAGAAGTGGAGCCATCAGCAGAATGCGTAGTTTGTGTCAGTTGGGAAAAGCTAGGGTCGATGCTGCAAAAGTGAGGAACCAAAGTTTCTCTGTTGCAAACTCTGCAGACACAATTCATGGTTGGAAGAAGTTGTCATGGTGGTCTGGCCAGATGGAAAAGAGATGTCAGGGAATATAACTGTATTGCTACCACTTATGTGTTGGCATGCAGAGCACTTGTGTAAAACTGGTATCTACCACTAATTCTGAATATATGGTGGTAACGCTGGGCTGTGTACAGTGTTTTGTTTAGTAGCAGTATAGCCGTCACTATTTGGTGGTATTAGTAGTAGTCATTGTGTGGTGTGTCCTGGGTTAGGAGCCCACTCAATACAGGGTAACAATTAATAACCAAATGATGCAGTTGTAGAACAGTTGTTTTTACAATTACACAGAATAGCAAGACTAGCATAATAATTTCCATATATCCATACCAGAATAAATAAATGCTGCTTATTAATTCGGTTTCATCTTGGAAAACAGATAATCTCTTATTAGTCTTATTAGTCTTATTAGAGGCTTCCTAGTAAGTTTTCCAGTTGCAGAGAGAGCAGAGCCTCTAGGAGTAATGGCAACACCCCCGTTGCTCCTACAGGCTCATTTGCATATATTAAAACATAATTTTTCTTAGCAATGCAGGCACATATGAACATGGAGCCAACACAGATGCCTTCAGCTGCCAAGGGCACATGTAACAGGTCAGCCAGTGTCATAGGTACAAATCCGCTGACAGATGCTCTTTAAGGATTAGTTCACATGCTGTGGATCTGTAGTGCGGATTCTGTAGCAAATAACAGTAGAGTGCGTGTGGATGGGGTTTAAAAAAAAACGTATCAAATTGTAGTAAAAAAAAATCAGCATGGGAAAACAAGCACACTGATGATTTTTTTTTTAAATTGGTCAGTATGCTCTTTATGTTGCAGAAATGCAGCTGATTTTCACCACTAATTTCACACCTTCAGCGTTTAGGGGTAAAATCCAAGGTAAATCTCAAATACAATCCACAGCACAATCTGTATGTAAAACTTACAAAGAATGGCTGTTTATGTTATACATGGATGGATTGAGCCATATCGAGGCCTGCTCCTACTGAGCGAATCTTCATTCTGGCTCATAGAGGGAGGTCCTGAGTGGGGAGCATTCCTAAAATTATATATCTATCTGCCCAACTCCTTCTGCTCTATAACATGCTGCCTGTAGCATGTTATTGCATTTTCTATTTTGTGACAGGTTCCCTTTAAGAGAGACTTGTGCAGTTTAAGTGCAGTTGTTCTATTGATACAGCAGTTGTGAGCTGTAAAGGAGATGTTCAGTGATGAGTAACACTTTTAGACGCCGGTCTTAATAAACCCCTATACCTAGCGGTGGGTTTGACGGACTTCATAACTTTGGTGTTTCCTCTGTCAGTTCAAAATGTAAGACAGCTTCTGACAGAAAGCCCACTTTCCAATAAACTCTGCACCCTTTTCAAGCAAGTCAGAAAAAGTGTAGAAACATTAGATGTGCCAAACTGTGCTAAAAGTCTGCCAGTTTGTGACACTTTTTAGACAGATTTTAGGCGCAGACACATAAGTAAATCCTGGCCAATATTCCCTCCTGGTAGAAAGAAGACCTGTTTCTTTATCTGATGCATTAATGTCAGAAACATGTCACAAGGACCCACACTCAGGTGCCCTTTAATAAAGTATGTTTTACACTAGCCATTGCACTAGCCGCTGTGTATGGTAATGACTGTTAAGGACATATTCCTCCATTGTCATAATAGGGAAAAAAGGAACATAAGCCCTATGTAAAAGTACACACTTAATAAATGAGAATATGTTAGTGTACAAATGTTGGAACAAGTCTGCCATCTAATGGCGAGAGGAAGTAACTTTACAAACATCAGAAAGACATAAATCATGGAATTGTATCAGATATAATAAATACCACTACGAGACTGTACAAGACTCTGCCATAGAAATTCAGTCCATCAGATGAGGTGGATTAGTAGACTAATCTTCTAATTACATGCTTTTAATGCAGCCAAGAGGGTCCAACACAGATGAAATGTATCGGCTGGTGTAAAAGAGCTCATACAGGTCATGCTCTGCTAGTCCCCAATATCTAGTAAATGTGCATTTCATAGTGTTTGTATTCCTGATTTCACGTTTATGTGTTAGGTTGAGTTCACACTTCAGTTATTTGATCATTTCCATCAGTTATTGTGAGCCAAAACCTGTAGTGAAATCTCCACAGAGATCAGGTATAGTGGAAAGATCTGCACCTGTTCTGTGTTTTTGACCCGCACTTAGTTTTGGTTCACAATAACTGATGGAAATAACTGAAGTGTGAACTCAGCCTTAGGGCTCATGCACACAAACGTATTTTCTTTCCATGTCCATTTTGGGATTTTTTTGAGGACTGTATGAGGAACCATTCATTTCATTGGGTCTGCAAAAAAAAACCAAAAAACGGAACTTTACTCCATGTGCATTCCCTTTCCGTATGTCCGTTCCATAAAGGTATAGAACATGTCCTGTTATTGTCCACATTACAGACAAGGATAGTACTGTTCTATTAGGGGCCAGCTGTTTATTCCACAAAATACAGAATGCACACGTGTTTTTTGCAGATCCGTGTTTTGCGGACCGCAAAATACATACGTTCGTGTGCATGAGCCCTTAGCAGGGATTTCTTATTTTGAGGAAATAGAGTAACCCACTAGTGCCTAATTGTATATCTGGTACATAACTGACACATTTAGGCCTAAGCAATGGCAAAAAAAGTTATGTCTCACCATGTCTTCTGCTACCACAGTTCAAAAAGTAACAATTTACAGATGCAGTTAATAGGAGCCTCTGAGAAACCTTCTGTCATCCCTACTGTCGAAATCAGTCAACCCATCACAGCATCTTCTACACTGTTTACAATTAAACTAGAACTTTTATTCTATAGATTTAAGAATTTTTAGAGCTCAGTCCTAGAGATGAAGGAATTTCCAAAATTAGTTTCAGGTCTAATTCAGTGGAATCAGTCATCAGATTCAATTTGGTCGGGATAAATTAGATCCGAATCTAAAGCACCCCAGTTGTGTAGTGTAGGACACTCTTAGGACTATGTTGCCAAACACCCCCTTCCCCCATACACACACACTTGGCCAAACCTGTAAAGGTAAGATTACTTACCTACTTCCTAGCACTGATTTCCCTCTCCTTCTCCTCCAAGCCTGCAATGTTGCATTCCGCTCCGACATTAAAAAACATCCAGTTCAACATCACCACAGCCAATCACTGGCCAAGGCAGAGACCGGATCACTTTATGTCATGACAAATAGTCACAAGACACAAGGGGATACAGTGTCGGGAAGCAAGTAAGTAATCTTCCCTTTACATGTCCAGTTCCAACCCCCCCCCCCCCCCCCCATTCTTGCACAAACCCTTTACCCCTTGAATACCAGAGAATACCCTGTCTTCACAGAGCCATAACATGCATATCAGAGCAAAAAACAAGTGATCAGGAGGAAAGAACTGCCTGTAGAGCTGTAGAGACAGATCAGGAGAAGGATACAATAAAAGAGAAAGGCATTGGTAAGAGAGGTAACGAAGAACCCAGTGGTCACTCTGGCTGAGCTCCAAAGCTTCTGTGGGAAGATGGGAGAAACTTTCAGAAGGTCAATGATCACTGCAGCTCTCCTCCAATCTGGGCTTTATGGCAGAGTGGCCACAAACAGGGGTGTAGCTAAAGGGTCATGGGCCCTGGTGCAAGAGTTCAGCTTGGGCCCCCCTTCCCTCAGGGCTTTGTGGCCTGGGGCAGGAGAGCACATAGCCTTCATGAAATTGAAATGGTACCCCCCTTCCCATTCCAAATTTTTGACCTAACCCCTTCCCTCCAGATAGAGGTGTTACTTGACCTGCATGCACTTTCTATAATACCAGTGTCTTCTTATGCAGCACAAGGGTCTTTGGGCCCCCTCAGGCTCAATTAAATAAACCCTAGAGTGTCCAAACCTACAAAGACTGAGCCTAATTTGGACAAGCACAAGAGGCCACGCTGCATAATATATATCACCTACAAAAACATTCAAGGTTCCAAACTATACAAATAAAAAATCTACATAATTTAATAGAACCACATAAAAATTGAGTGAACACAGAAAATACAGATTGCAAATGTGGGAATAATATTCCAATATAGTAGCAGACAGTGTATACAAATTTTGGGTTGGGTTATGTAATTTTGGGTTACATAAACTCCAAGTAAAGTACATAAAAATCCCCAAAGTAATGTCTTTAGGGGATATAACAAGTGCAAAGTTGTAGATTAAAGTGCAATAAAGTAATCCCATCAAGACCCAATAAAGTAATGTAAAGAGCTTACAGACTCACATAAATATAAGACCCACCTCTATTCAGTGAACAGTAGAGGTAAAGGTTAAAGAGGTTTTCTAGGCTCCTGATATTGATGACCTATTCTCAGAATAGGTCATTAATATCTTGTAAGGGTCCGACACCCTGCACCCCCATGAACAGCTGTTCACTGCAGCCACTGTAGCACTATGAATCAGTGGCATACATAGAGAAATAAGGGCCCCATAGCAAGGATCAAACCAGTCCCCCCACACAGGACAGAAGGGTTTCTGCCTCAACCCCTTTCAATGACCTTTAGGCCATTTTTCCCCCCGCTAAAAGTTTAGAGGGTAGAGTCCTGACCAAGTTTTCAAATCCAGTAGAACCAACCAAGACTGGGCCCTCTCTTGCCCTAGGCCCCATAGCAGTTTCATGGTCTGCCGCTATGTTAGTTACGCCCCTGCTGTGAATGAAGAAGGAACCACAGCTCAGTTCAATGTGTAGTGGCCGTGCTGGGTTACTGCAGCTCATCTCCCATTCACTTGAATGGTAGTTGAGCCGCAGTACCCAGCACAGCCACTACACTTTGAAAGGTGCTGTGGTTCCTTCTTAATTCACAGTGCTGGTTTACAGTTGATCGGTAGGGGCACGGGATGTCGGGCCCTCACCAGTCAGATACTAATGACTTATCCTGAGTCTAGATCAACAATACCAGGAGCCTGAAAACCTTTTAAACTGGTCCCATTTGGCCCCACAAATTATGTAACACTTTACACAGGTGCCTCATATCATCACTAGACGAAAAATGACTATAGCTAGTTGCCTGCAGCCAATATCCTGCTTTCCAAAAAGGCTCTTCAGGTAATATAGACCCTAGAGTGTGTCTAAGGCCTTATTCACATGACAGTGTTTTGGTCAGTGACTTCCTTCAGTGATTGTGAGCCAAAACCAGGATTGAAGATTCCACAGACATAAGATGTAAGGGAAAGATCTGCACCTGTTCTGTGTTTAGATCCACACCTGGTTTTGGCTCACAATCACTGATGGAAATCACTGACCAAAACACTGACGTGTGAATAAAGCCTAAACTAGAGAAGCTGGACTGTGAGCCTCATTATATGGGAACTGATTTGCATACTCATTTCTGTACAATGTTAACGCTATATAAGCAACAGAAAAAGGAGCTTTCTACAAGATATGCACTATGATTATATATATATATATATATATATATATATATATATATACACACAAAATTACTCAAAAAAAGAACAGCACCACCTACAGGTGAGAGGAGA
The DNA here is from genome assembly GCA_900303285.1 of Rhinella marina. Classification (NCBI taxonomy): domain Eukaryota; kingdom Metazoa; phylum Chordata; class Amphibia; order Anura; family Bufonidae; genus Rhinella; species Rhinella marina. Next base: position 63,915 of record ONZH01029816.1, read on the forward strand.
CAGGTGCAAGCTAGCTGCTGGCTGATTAAATACTAAACTGAAAATGGTAGCAGCACTAGATAGGCACCATGACATATAAGATGAACATATGAAAAGGTAAAAAAGCATTACTGCTATGTAGACTAGTAGATAAAGTGGAAGCTCTTGGCGCATATAGATGATCATAAATATGTCCAGCCCATCCACCGACCGTCAAGGTGGCTTCCAATCAGATGGGTCCTACACTAACACTGACCTGCATCCTACACAAACCAGCAGGCCCATATCAAGGGAACACCATGACCACCTTGACGGTCGGTGGATGGATTTGACATATTTATGATCATCTATATGCGCCAAGAGCTTCCACTTTATCTACTAGTCTACATAGCAGGAATGCTTATATCTTATATCTTAATCTTATATGTCATGTCATGGTGCCTATCCAGTGCTGCTACTATTTTCTGTTTAGTATATATATATATATTTTTTTTTCATTTAATTATTTAATTTAAATTTTTTTAAAGATCAATTTCAGGATTGTACCGGTTCTTCAATAATGATATTTTTCACTCCTTTATTATAATACTGCAAGTGTGATTCTTCTGAACCTTGATCTTAAATGAAATAAAAAATGATAACTAAAAATATGATACAATGTAAAAACACTTTATGGTAAATCTCATGCAGAAATACAGTACAACTTCATGACCCAAATAGCAGTCGGGTATATTTTCAAAGCCATTTACAGGCTAGGGCAGCGCTAAAGCCCGTCCATCAGTGCTGGTGACGTCACCAGGCTCACTGCTGGGCAGAAGCCTCCGCCTGGCAGCCCTATTGAGAGCCTGGTACATTACCGGATCTTCAGCACAGGGCAAGGGTGAGCATTGGAGCATGAAATGCTCCGATGCAAACATCAGGGAAGCTGCCTGGGTGAAAATATGGGTATGTCTGGCTTCAGTTGTGAACCCGAACAACCCCTTTAATTGGCTTTGAAAATGTATCCAACTGCTTTTTAGGTCATGATGTTGTACAGTATTTCTGCATGGTGCTATCAAATAATTTACCAAGACAAGGTCAGGCTGATCATACACAATAGAAGATTTTTTTTCTCCTATTTTTTAGCTTAGCAAATCTGAATAAGAGTATCTTTGGAGCGAAATTGTTAGAACTCTTCAACTCTCGAATATAACTGAGTTTGTGATTTTCATAGCAGAAACTAAAATAAAATGAGGCTGTATTGAGCTGAATACAATTTTGAGCTGTACATCATATGAATAAAAACAGCTTACTAAGGTGGAGGATACAAATAAAAAATATCATTTATGTTGTCACTGGTATCTGCCAACATGACTGCTTTGTAATATTTTGAGTTTTTACAGCCTGTTTTCCACTTTTTGTCATATAATTTTAATCTGCAACTGTTACAAACTGGCTGAAAAAAGTTTAACAAATTGACTAGTACATAGTATACACTCACCGGCCAATTTATTAGGTACACCATGCTAGTAACGGGTTGGACCCCCTTTTGCCTTCAGAACTGCCTCAATTCTTCGTGGCATAGATTCAACAAGGTGCTGGAAGCATTCCTCAGAGATTTTGGTCCATATTGACATGATGGCATCACACAGTTGCCGCAGATTTGTCGGCTGCACATCCATGATGCGAATCTCCCGTTCCACCACATCCCAAAGATGCTCTATTGGATTGAGATCTGGTGACTGTGGAGGCCATTTGAGTACAGTGAATTCATTGTCATGTTCAAGAAACCAGTCTGAGATGATTCCAGCTTTATGACATGGCGCATTATCCTGCTGAAAGTAGCCATCAGATGTTGGGTACATTGTGGTCATAAAGGGATGGACATGGTCAGCAACAATACTCAGGTAGGCTGTGGCGTTGCAACGATGCTCAATTGGTACCAAGGGGCCCAAAGAGTGCCAAGAAAATATTCCCCACACCATGACACCACCACCACCAGCTTGAACCGTTGATACAAGGCAGGATGGATCCATGCTTTCATGTTGTTGACGCCAAATTCTGACCCTACCATCCGAATGTCGCAGCAGAAATCGAGACTCATCAGACCAGGCAACGTTTTTCCAATCTTCTACTGTCCAATTTCGATGAGCTTGTGCAAATTGTAGCCTCAGTTTCCTGTTCTTAGCTGAAAGGAGTGGCACCCGGTGTGGTCTTCTGCTGCTGTAGCCCATCTGCCTCAAAGTTCGACGTACTGTGCGTTCAGAGATGCTCTTCTGCCTACCTTGGTTGTAACGGGTGGCAATTTGAGTCACTGTTGCCTTTCTATCAGCTCGAACCAGTCTGGCATTCTCCTCTGACCTCTGGCATCAACAAGGCATTTCCGCCCACAGAACTGCCGCTCACTGGATGTTTTTTCTTTTTCGGACCATTCTCTGTAAACCCTAGAGATGGTTGTGCGTGAAAATCCCAGTAGATCAGCAGTTTCTGAAATACTCAGACCAGCCCTTCTGGCACCAACAACCATGCCACGTTCAAAGGCACTCAAATCACCTTTCTTCCCCATACTGATGCTCGGTTTGAACTGCAGGAGATTGTCTTGACCATGTCTACATGCCTAAATGCACTGAGTTGCCGCCATGTGATTGGCTGATTAGAAATTAAGTGTTAACGAGCAGTTGGACAGGTGTACCTAATAAAGTGGCCGGTGAGTGTATATCGGTATGCATCAGTTTTGCAATTTCCCACTTTTTGACTTTAACCGCTTGACGCTGCAGGTTGTTTTGGCCTTAAGGACCAGGCCATTTTTAGCAAATCGGACATGTCTCACTTTATCTAGTGATAACTTTAAAACACTTTTACTTATCCAGGCCATTCTGAGATTGTTTTCTCGTCACTTATTGTACTTCATGACAGTGGCAAATTTGAGTCAAAATATTTCATTCTTATTTATAAAAAAAATACAAAATTTACCAAAAATTTAGAAAAATTAGCAAATTTCCAAATGCCAATTTCTCTACTTTTAAAATACATAGTAATAATTCAAAAAATAGTTATTACTTTACATTCCCTATGTGTCTACTTCAGTTTTGGATCATTTTGAAAATTACATTTTATTTTTTTGGGACGTTAGAAGGCTTAGAAATTTAGAAACAAATCTTGAAAATTTTCACAAAATTTCCAAAACCCACTTTTTAAGGACCAGTTCAGGTCTGAAGTCACTTTGTGAGGCTTCCATCATAGAAACCACCCAAAAATGACCCCATTTTAGAAACTACACCCCTCAAGGTATTCAAAACTGATTTTACAAACGTTATTAACCCTTTAGGTGTTCCACAAGAATAAACAAGAACAAGAAAGGAAAATGTAGCCAAAATTTCCGAATTTCACTTTTTTGGCAGATTTTCTATATAAATCATTTTATTCCGAGAATAAAGCAAGGGTTAACTGCCAAACAAAACTCAATAATTATTACCCTGATTCTGTAGTTTACAGAAATGCCCCATTTGTGATTGTATACTGCTGTACAGGCACACAGCAGGGCGCAGAAGGAAAGGAACGCCAGGGCAGATTTCACTTGAAAAATTTTAAGTTGCCATGTCACATTTGATGCACCCCTTAGAGTAGGAAACTCCAAAAAACTGACCCCATTTTGGAAACTACGGGATAAGTTGGCAGTTTTGTTAGTACTATTTTAGTGTACATACAATTTTTGGTAGCTTTATATTACACTTTTTGTGAGGCAAGGTAACAAAAACTAGCAGTTTTGGCATTGTTTTTATTTTTTGTTATTTACAACATTCATCTGACAGGTTAGATCGTGTGATATTTTTATAGAGCAGGTCGGACGCGGCAATATCTAATATGTATACTTTTTTTTATTTATTTAAGTTTTACACAATATTTTTGAAGCACAAAAAAAAATCATGTTTTAGTGTCTCCATGGTCAGAGAGCTGTAGTTTTTTTTTTTTTTGGACGATTGCCTCAAGTAGGGGCTCATTTTTTCCGATATGAGATGACGGTTAGATTGGTACTATTTTTGGGGGCATACACTTTTTTGATTGTTTGGTATTACTTTTTTTTTATGAAAAGTGACAAAAAATGGCTTTTTTTAGACAGTTTTTATTTTTTATGGTGTTCACCTGAGGGGAGAAATCATGTGATATTTTTATAGAGAAGGTTGTTATGGACGTGGCGATATCTAACATGTATACTTATTTTTATTTATTTAAGTTTTACACAATAATATCATTTTTGAAACAAAAAAAAATCATGTTTTAGTGTCTCCATAGTCAGAGAGCTGTAGTTTTTTTATTTTTTGGGCGATTGTCTCAGGTAGGGGCTCAATTTTTGCGGGACGAGATGACGGTTTGATTGGTATCATTGTGGGGTAAATACGCCTTTTTGATCGCCTGCTATTACACTTTTTGTGAGGCAAGGTGACAAAAAATGGCTATTTTGGTATAGCTTTTTTTTTAAAAAAAGATTTTTGCGTGGTACGTGGTGATACCTAATATGTGTACTTTTTTTTTTTTTTTTTTACTTTTTTTTTACTTCATTTGGGGAAAAAGGGCGCTTTTTTAACTTTTTTTTTAAAACTTTATTTTTTTTTAACTTTATTACTTTCTTTTTACAATTTTTTTTAATTTATCAAGACCCATTTGTATCTTGAAGATCCAGTGGGCTTGATGGCTATACAGTGCATTGCAATAGTCATCTATTGCAATGCACTGTATCAGTGCTACACTAAGGCTGATCAGACCCTGAGGGTCTAATCAGCCTTAGGTACATGGCAGCCAGGACGCTTTTGTAAAGCGCCCGGTTGCCATGGTAACCATCGGGCCGCTGCCACTGCAGCAGCGGCGGCCCGATAGCAGAGAGAGGGAGCTCCCTCCCTCTTAACCCCATGGATGCTGCGGGCGGCTACTGACCGCAGCATCTATGGGGTTAAACGGCTGAAATCGGTACCAGCACTGATTTCAGCTGTAGCAGCAGAGTGTGAGCTGTAATTACAGCTCACACTCTCTGCTGATGGCAGCGGCTCTGATCCTGAGCCGCTGTCATCACATAATACATCGCAGGAGGGGGCAGAAGGAGGCAACCGGGGGGCACTGCAAAGAGGGGGGGGCACTACAAGGGGGGGCACAGGAGACATCTTACCTGGTTTCAGGCTGCGATCTCCAGAGTGGAGATCGCAGCCTGAAACCGGCATTTTAACTATGAAGCGCTGGATTGGTTAGTCTGCAGAGACTAACCAATCGGAGTGCTTGCCGGCAAGGGACCACTCTGATTGGTCCCTTGCCGACTTCCCCGAGGTCTCTGCTCTCCGGGAGAGCGGAGACTCCGGGGCTGTGACACTTTATAGTGTCACAGTCCCAGTAAGCAGTTTGGACGTCACCATACATCCAAATGCCGCAACTTACTTGCATTTTGGACGTACAGTAACGTCCAAATGCGCCAAGGGGTTAAAGGGGTTGTGTCACTTCAGCAAACAGCATTTATTATGGCGAGAAAGAGAAAGTTAATATAATGCACTTACTAATGTATTGTTATTGTCCATATTGCCTCGTTTCCTTAACATTATGCATTGCTTGTTTCCATGGTTGCGACCACCCTGCAATCCATCAGTGGTGGTCGTGCCTGCACAATATAGGAAAAAGCATTAGGCTATGCACGCTCCCACAGTCAGGGCCACAAGAGAAGCCGGCACTCTTTCCTATAGTGTACAAGCATGACCATCGCTGATGGATTGCCGGGTGGTCTCAACCATGGAAACGAGCAGTGTATAATTGGAAAAATGAATCCAGCCAGCAAAGGAGGCAATATGAATAATAACAATACATTAGTAAGTGCCTTGTATTAACGTTCTCTACATGATAAATGCCACTTGCTGAAGTGAGACAACCCCTTTATTCTTAAAAAGGTTCTACAACATGTAAACATTGATGCCCTTTCCTTATGATATTGTATATTTTTCAAAGCAGAATTTAGATCTGAATTACTGTGTAATTGCATATAATTAAAAATGTTGTAGATAAAATCTGTGTATGGCACCACCTGAAATTTGTTCTTTTCCGTATTTCTTGGTCTACCTAGGGTTACCCCTGCTCACCTCCATCCTTTAACTGCCACCTGCCCTATCTTCTGTTAGAGGTTACAGAGCTGTAGCAGAAAGCCCCCCCCAGCTGTAATAGGGAGAGAGCTGCAGCACATACCATTTGAGAAAGGACACTCCCCCCTCCGAGCTGCCAGCTAGCTTTGTTGCTTTGTTAGAAAGAGATTTTCATGTGCTATATGACATCTGAGTTTGGGACAATTGAGGTTTTTTCACCTTTCACCACACAGTTACCAGCCACCTGTGTTGGTTTAGTGTCTACGCCGTGCATTTGTTTCGGACAGTAATAGTGCTGACGGATGCATCCCTGATAGAGATGAGCGAACGTGCTTGAAACGAGCACTGTACCGCTCGGCTCCCCTGCGCTTGCATGGGCGCAGGCAGCCGCTTCCGTCCTCCTGCGAGCGCAGGGGAGCCAAGCGGTACAGTGTTCGTTTCGAGCACGTTCGCTCATCTCTAATCCCTGATGATGTAGTCTGATATTAGGGTTAACGGGTCACCATTTATTCTTATTTTATTTATTAACATGGGCTGCACCTCAATGGGGAAGGGGCAGCTGTTTTGGGGGAGAAGATGGCTAGAAGGCTGGAGGAGTGTTTAAACTAGGGACTGGGGGGGGAGGGTAACTACATTATAGGAGGGGAAGATAGTGCAGATAGAGACCTGGGGCAAGGTAATGGAACTGGGGGAGGAATGGAAGGAGGAACTAGAACAGATCAGAAGGAAAGGTGTAGGGTAAGAAATATACATCAACCTCTTAATTGTATGTACACTAATGCCAGAAGCCTAGCTAATAAAATTGGTGAACTGGAATTAGTGATGTGTGAGGAGGACTATGACATAGTGGGAGTAACTGAGACATGGCTGGATGATACCTATGACTGGGCATTTTATGTACAGGGTTAAAATCTTTTTAGAAAGGATCGTCAAAACCGGAGAGGTGGAGGGGTCTGCCTTTATGTAAAGTCATGCCTAAAGCCCACACTCCGGGAAGATATAAGTGAGGGACATAAAGATGTGGAGTCACTGTGGGTAGAAATAAATGGAGCCAAAAACAATAATAAAATACTAATAGGGGTTTATTATAAACCACCCAATATATCAGAGACCACAGAAAATCTACTTCTAAATGAAATAGACGAGGTGGCAAATCATAATGAGGTCGTTATTATGGGGGACTTCAACTACCCAGATATAGACTGGGAAACTGAAACCTGTACATCTCATAAAGGAAACAGGTTCTTGGAAATAACCAAAGACAATTACCTTTCCCAACTGGTTCAGGACCCCACTAGAGGGACGGCCATACTGGGCTTAGTATTAACCAATAGACCTGACAGAACAACAGGTGTGCAGGTTGGGGGACATCTGGGAAACAGTGACCATAACATAATAACCTTCCAATTGTCATTCAAAAGAGCGTTTCTTCAGGGAGGAACAAAAATACCAAACTTCAAAAAAGCTAAATTTAGCCAACTAAGAGAGGCCATAGGCCTAACTAACTGGGACAAAGTCCTCAAAAATAAAAATACAGCCACAAAATGGGAGATTTTTAAAAGCATCCTAATATCTAATTGTGAGAGGTACATACCATATAAGAATAAAATAATAAGAAACAAGAAAAAACCAATGTGGATAAATAGAACTGTAAAAAAAAGCAATAAATGACAAAAAGAAAGCATTTAAATCACTAAAACAGGAGGGGAGTGAGGAAACATTGAAAAACTATAAGGAAAAAAATAGAATATGTAAAAGACACATAAAAACAGCCAAACTAGAGACCGAGAGATTAATCGCCAAAGAGAGTAAAACTAACCCTAAAATGTTCTTCAATTATATAAATACTAAAAAGTATAAACCTGAAGGTGTCGGCCCCTTACAGAGTAATGAGGGGGGAGTAGCAGAGAGATATGAGGAGAAAGCGAAGCTAGTAAATAACTTTTTCTCCACTGTATTCACTGAGGAAAATAAAATGTCAGTTGAAATGCAGAGTATAAAAGTAAATTCCCCTTTAAAAGTGTCCTCTCTGACCCAGGAAGAGGTGCAGCAACGTCTTAAAAATATTAAAATAGACAAATCACCAGGACCGGATGGCATACACCCCCGTATCCTAAGAGAATTAAGTAATGTAATCGACAGACCCTTATTTCTGATATTTAAGGACTCTATACTGACGGGGAGTGTTCCACAGGATTGGCGCATAGCAAATGTGGTGCCAATATTCAAAAAGGGTCCAAAAACAGAGCCTGGAAACTATAGGCCGGTAAGTTTAACTTCTGTTGTGGGTAAACTGTTTGAAGGTTTTCTGAGAGATGCTATCTTGGAGTACCTCAATGAAAATAAGCAAATAACTCCATATCAGCATGGCTTCATGAGGGATCGGTCACGTCAAACCAATTTAATCAGTTTCTATGAGGAGGTAAGTTCTAGACTTGACCGCGGCGACTCAATGGATGTCGTATATTTGGACTTCTCCAAAGCGTTTGACACGGTACCACATAAAAGGTTGGTATACAAAATGAGAATGCTTGGCCTGGGAGAAAATGTCTGTATGTGGGTAAGTAACTGGCTTAGTGATAGAAAACAGAGGGTGGTTATTAACGGTAGATACTCAGATTGGGTCACTGTCACTAGTGGGGTACCACAGGGGTCTGTATTGGGTCCTATTCTCTTCAATATATTTATTAATGATCTTGTAGAAAGCTTGCACAGTAAAATATCAATTTTTGCAGATGACACTAAATTGTGTAAAGTAATTAACACAGAGGAGGACAGTGCACTGCTACAGCAGGATCTGGATAGACTGGAGGCTTGGGCAGAAAAGTGGCAGATGAGGTTTAACACTGACAAATGTAAGGTTATGCATATGGGAAGGAATAATGCAAGTCACCAGTACATACTAAATGGTAAAGCATTGGGTAACTCTGACATGGAAAAGGACCTAGGAATTTTAGTGAACAGCAAACTAAGCTGCAGAAACCAGTGTCAGACAGCTGCTGCCAAGGCCAATAAGATAATGGGTTGCATCAAAAGAGGCATAGATGCCTGTGATGAGAACATAGTCCTGCCACTTTACAAATCACTAGTCAGACCACATATGGAGTACTGTGTACAGTTCTGGGCTCCTGTGAACAAGGCAGACATAGCAGAGCTGGAGAGGGTTCAGAGGAGGGCAACTAAAGTAATAACTGGAATGGGTGGACTACAGTACCCAGAAAGATTATCAAAATTAGGGTTATTCACTTTAGAAAAAAGACGACTGAGGGGAGATCTAATAACTATGTATAAATATATCAGAGGTCAGTACAGAGATCTCTCCCATCATCTATTTATCCCGAGGACTGTGACTGTGACGAGGGGACATCCTCTGCGTCTGGAGGAAAGAAGGTTTGTACATAAACATAGAAGAGGATTCTTTACGGTAAGAGCAGTGAGACTATGGAACTCTCTGCCTGAGGAGGAGGTGATGGTAAGTTCACTAAGAGAGTTCAAGAAGGGCCTGGATGTATTTCTGGAGGGTAATAATATTACAGGTTATAGTTACTAGAGATGGGTCGTTGATCCAGGGAGTTATTCTGATTGCCTGACTGGAGTCAGGAAGGAATTTTTCCCCCTAAAGTGAGGAAAATTGGCTTCTACCTCACAGGGGTTTTTTTTGCCTTCCCCTGGATCAACTTGTAAGAAAACAGGCTGAACTGGATGGACAGATGTCTTTTTTCGGCCTTACAAACTATGTTACTATGTTACTATGTTAACATACATGTATGCCAATAGGCCAAACCTTCTATGGCAGGTATATTAGTAGCTCTGATTTTTATGATACAGTGCTCCAAAGCCTTTACCAATAGACCTACTGGATTGTACAAATTCAGAAAAACATAGCTCCATTCTTCAAGGAGCAGCACCACTCTTTTCTCTTGGTGGTATCTGGTATTGCAGTCTGGTATGTTCCATTCACTTCTATGGATGGGCTTGCACGCAATATCAGATGCTGTCCATGGACATAAATTACACTGTTGAGAAGAATCTGTGTATTGTTGGTTATGCTCTAATACAGTGAATGTGAAATATAGAAAGCAGTCCATCATGGCTGTTTCCACATCTTCAGGAGAGTGACTTCGTATACATAGTCACCCATCTGCTGGTGCTGGCCAGCTCTGTTCTTGGGACCTCACACCCCTGAGACAGCCTGATCATACGTTTATATATTATGAATACTGATACAACTATTGATCGTTAAATATTTTAAAATATTTACAATTGGTGATTTACTAATTGTAACATTTCTATCTATATAAAGGGATTGTCCAGCGTTTTTTAGCTGTACATGTGGAGAAATCCATACTCACCTGCTCCCCACCACTCTGTTCTAGCTCTGTGGCTTCACTGGTGTTCTGGTCCCCGTCTGACAGCTTCCACACAGACCAATTCATGTGTGCTGTTGCAGTGGTGACATATTTCCAAGCAGCACATTACTGCCATGTCATTTGCCACTTAGGGACATGTTACTGCTGAGGCCAGCCATTGTCTGCAGCATCGCACGTGATCCTGACCATGTCAATGCTGACACAATGGGGCATGAAGAGTGGTGAAGAGAGCCAGAGCAGCGGTGAGTGACCCCTATAAACTAAAGATGTGAATTTTTGAGTTACAGGTTTTCTCCTTAGAAAATATTTTATCTGTTGTTTACAGCATAAAGCGAATCTCTGGTTCTATCATTCCTATCACTTTCCTTCTGTTTTCTAGCTTTGTGTTATATTGACTGGAGTATTATGTAGGATGCAAAAGTGAAAACCCCTCTGTGAAAATGCTGCTACTGTCCATCATGAAAGTGCCTGAGAAAACTTTCAAGAAGCCGTCAGGTTTACAGCCAGAAAGCCCTGCTGAGTTGGCAGAACATAGCGAGAACGAAGCCAACAAATTGGTTTCATAACACCGGAATTTCTAATGACATCTGATGTTGTAAAGCCGCTAAATCGATACTGAAACATGAACTTTCAGCAGTGAAAGGTTAGAACAAGACACAATAACAGTGTGGTCCTGGAGTTCAGAGACCCCATTATTGTTTTTTCTTGCACACGCCAAATTATACGTCAAAAATACTGTACTGTTGTGTGGTGCAGACAGATCTTTCTTATCATTGCACCGAAATATATAGTTAATTATACACGTATCATTTGCTTCCATTAAAGGGGTTGTCTCACATCAGCAAATGGCATTTATCATGTAGACAAAGTTAATACAAGGCACTTACTAATGTATTATGATTGTCCATATTGCCTCCTTTGCTGGCTTGATTAATCTTTCCATCACATTATACACTGCTCATTCCCAGGGGTTATGGCCACTGCTGCAGCGTAGATACAAGATGGCCAGGATCGCAGCTGCTTCGCATACATGGCTATGTGAGCTTCCATGGTCCAGACCACCAGAGAAACCAGCGCTTTTTCCTATTATGTGCAAGCACGGCCACTGCTGCTGGATTGCAGGATGGTCATAACCCCAGGATATGAGTAGTGTATAATGTGATGGAAAAATTAATCCAGTCAGTAAAGGAAGCAATATGGATGCAAAATGGATAATAACAATACATTAGTAAGTGCCTGGTATTAACTTTCTTTACATGATAAATTGCATTTGTTGAAGTGAGATAACCTTCACAACCCCTTTAACAAAAATATTAGTTCATCCAGATATACGCTCACAATCGTGTCATTGTCTGTAAAGTATCAGAGTAGAGAATTAAAGGGGTTATCGTATGTGTGTGTGTGTATATATATATATATATATATATATATATATATACAGTACAGACCAAAAGTTTGGACACACCTTCTCATTCAAAGAGTTTTCTGTATTTTCATGACTATGAAAATTGTAGATTCACACTGAAGGCATCAAAACTATGAATTAACACATGTGGAATTATATACTTAACAAAAAAGTGTGAAACAACTGAAAATATGTCTTATATTCTAGGTTCTTCAAAGTAGCCACCTTTTGCTTTGATTACTGCTTTGCACATTCTTGGCATTCTCTTGATGAGCTTCAAGAGGTAGTCACCTGAAATTGTATTCCAACAGTCTTGAAGGAGTTCCCAGAGATGCTTAGCACTTGTTGGCCCTTTTGCCTTCACTCTGCGGTCCAGCTCACCCCAAACATCTCGATTGGGTTCAGGTCTGGTGACTGTGGAGGCCAGGTCATCTGGCGTAGCACCCCATCACTCTCCTTCTTGGTCAAATAGCCCTTACACAGCCTGGAGGTGTGTTTGGGGTCATTGTCCTGTTGATAAATAAATGATGGTCCAACTAAACGCAAACCGGATGGAATAGCATGCCGCTGCAAGATGCTGTGGTAGCCATGCTGGTTCAGTATGCCTTCAATTTTGAATAAATCCCCAACAGTGTCACCAGCAAAGCACCCCCACACCATCACACCTCCTCCTCCTCCATGCTTCACGGTGGGAACCAGGCATGTAGAGTCCATCTGTTCACCTTTTCTGCGTTGCACAAAGACACGGTGGTTGGAACCAAAGATCTCAAATTTGGACTCATCAGACCAAAGCACAGATTTCCACTGGTCTAATGTCCATTCCTTGTGTTCTTTAGCCCAAACAAGTCTCTTCTGCTTGTTGCCTGTCCTTAGCAGTGATTTCCTAGCAGCTATTTTACCATTAAGGCCTGCTGCACACAGTCTCCTCTTAACAGTTGTTGTAGAGATGTGTCTGCTGCTAGAACTCTGTGTGGCATTGACCTGGTCTCTAATCTGAGCTGCTGTTAACCTGCGATTTCTGAGGCTGGTGACTCGGATGAAATTATCCTCCACAGCAGAGGTGACTCTTGGTCTTCCTTTCCTGGGGCGGTCCTCATGTGGGCCAGTTTCTTTGTAGCGCTTGATGGTTTTTGCGACTGCACTTGGGGACACTTACAAAGTTTTCCCAATTTTTCGGACTGACTGACCTTCATTTCTTAAAGTAATGATGGCCACTTGTTTTTCTTTACTTAGCTGCTTTTTTCTTGCCATAATACAAATTCTAACAGTCTATTCAGTAGGACTATCAGCTGTGTATCCACCTGACTTCTGCCCAACACAACTGATGGTCCCAAACCTATTTATAAGGCAAGAAATCCCACTTATTAAACCTGAGAGGGCACACCTGTGAAGTGAAAACCATTTCAGGTGACTACCTCTTGAAGCTCATCAAGAGAATGCCAAGAGTGTGCAAAGCAGTAATCAAAGCAAAAGGTGGCTATTTTGAAGAACCTACAATATAAGACATATTTACAGTTGTTTCACACTTTTTTGTTAAGTATATAATTCCACATGTGTTAATTCATAGTTTTGATGCCTTCAGTGTGAATCTACAGAAAACTCTTTGAATGAGAAGGTGTGTCCAAACTTTTGGTCTGTACTGTATATATATATATATATATATATATATATATATATATATAATTTCATGCTCCCCTTCTTGATAACAGTTAAAACTTTTTTTATTGATACTTATTAAATGTTGGTTACTGGTTACCAGGCCAGCGTTTGTTGCACTTCTGGGATCAGGTGCAGTACATTGTGCATGTGATCGTAGCCTGATTACATCCTGCAACGCATGCATGAGAATGAATCTCTCACCACAGGGCTTGAGAGAAATTAGTTATCATGCATGCACTGTGGGTTGTAACCAGGCTACGATCACATGCACAATATATGGCACCTAATCCCAAAAGTGCAAGGAGCATATATGGACCGGGAATGCAGTGCAGGCCCTGTAAGCAACATACAGTACCAATGAAAAAATTGTTACTGTAATCAAGCGGGAAACATACAATAAAAATATTGGGTAACCTCTTTAACCCCTTAACCACCTATTTGTTTTGCCGGAGTCCAGCTCGGGTAGTGTGAAAAGTAGCTAACTGGAGGGGAAGAGCTGCTTTAGATGGTGATATCTCCTCAATGGTAGCAGCTAGAAACATGCAACTGGTCTTGACTGAAAGCTGTCAGTCCAGGCTTTCATACAAGACTAAACAACTAGTCCAAGCAACAGAGGATAAATCACTGTTAGAATTCAAGTTGGGAATAATTGCAAGTAAAACCTGTTTTTACTTTCATTTTCAGCTGCATTCACAGCATCCCGATTTCTATCAGTGATATCTTTCTCTGTCCTGAACATATTGCTGTCATTTTGGTATTGTCTGAAAGCTTAGAATGTCTTCTTTCAAACAAGATCAGCATGTTCCTAGCTGCTACCATTCAGGAGGTAGCAGCATCTAAAGCAGCCTTCCCCCTCCAGTTAGCTACTTTTCCCACTGCTGGTGCTGGACTCAGGTTGCTGTGACTTAAAGGGATTCTGTCACCTAGTTTTAGCCTATAGAGCTGAGGACATGGGCTGCTAGATGGCCACTAGCCCGTCCACAATATACTTTTCTCATTGCTTTGTGTGTCTTTGTTTAGTCAAAAAAACAATTTTATTCATATGCTAATAGGGGTTAAGGAGCCCAAGGGGCGGTTACCAATGTTCCTGGATCCCAGCCGTGCCCACTGTGAAGGAGCCCAGCACCGCCCCGCATCCTCTCATCTCCTCCTTGCTCCCCCGACTTCACGCATTCAGAGCGCTGTAATCTCGCGCGAGCCATCTTGCGCATGTGCAATTCGTTCCCTGATGCTGATGCCAGCACAGGGAAGGAACAGTTTACCAGAACTCACAAGCGGCGTACTCGCGCATGCGCGAGATTACGGCGCTCTGAATGGGTGGTTTCTATTATGTAAGCCTCACAAAGTGACTTCAGACCTGAACTGGTCCTTAAAAAGTGGGTTTTGGAAATTTTCTGAAAAATTTCAAGATTTGGTTCTAAACTTCTAAGCCTTCTAATGTCCCAAAAAATAAAATGTCATTTTCAAAATGATCCAAACATGTCCAAGTAGACATATGGGCAATGTAAAGTAATAACTATTTTGGAGGTGTTACTATGTATTTTAAAAGTAAAGAAATTAAAATTCGGAAATTTGCAAATTTTTCTAAATTTTTTGTAAATTTGGTATTTTTTAATAAATAAAAATGAAATATTTTGACTCAAATTTACCACTGTCATGAAGTACAATATGTGACAAGAAACAATCTCAGAATGGCCTGGATAAGTAAAAGCATTTTAAAGTTATCACCACATAAAGTGACACATGTCAGATTTGCTTAAAATGGCGTGGTCCTTAAAGAGGCTCTGTCACTAGGTTGTAACCTATGTATTTAAATACATAGGTTACAAGGCCTAGTGACAACTTTTAAAATCATACCTTTCATGCAGAGTTCTGCGCAGCGGTCGCGTAGAAATTTAAACTTTAAAAAGTATGCAAATGAGCCATCGGAGCACCAGGGGGCGGCCTCTTTCCTCTGGAGCACCGATCCTTCACCGCCCCCCCGGGCTCGAGGCATGTCCCCTATCTCTAATAACGCCCCTTTCTGTATTTGATAGACAGCGCTAGACTGGTAAGTCTAACGCTGAACTCTTGCGCATGCGCCCTAAAATTTTCCCTGCGCTTCGCTAGTCCCGGGAGTGACGGCGCGTGCGCAGAAGAGAAGACAGCGCTCAGGGGTGCACCACCAATGAGGCGAGTTGAGGCAACTGCCTCAGGCAGCACCAGGTAGGGGCAAGAAGGGGGCAGCGGAAGGGGATTATCTGTTTCTGCAGTATAGTATGTGGCACTGTATTACCCTGTATGTTTTGTAGCTCTGTATGTAATGTTTTCCAACTATGTCTTTAACAGTAGTGCTGGAGGGAACGGGTTAGGTTAAGAAATTGGCATGGGGAGGGGGGTGCCATTTCAGTTTTCGCCTCAGGCAGCAGAAAGGCTAGGTGCACCCCTGACAGCGCTTGCAGTGTAGACACTGCAAGCGCCACTGCACATGCGCCGGGAAAATTTTAGGGCGCATGCGCAAGAGTTCAGCGCTAGCCTTACCAGACTAGCGCTGTCTATCAAATACAGAAAGGGGCGTGATTAGAGACAGGGGACGTGCCTCGGGCCCGGGGGGGGCGGTGAAGGATCGGTGCTCCAGAGGAAAGAGGCCGCCCCCCGGTGCTCCGATGGCTCATTTGCATACTTTTTAAAGTTTAAATTTCTACGCGACCGCTGTGCAGAACTCTGCATGAAAGGTATGATTTTAAAAGTTGTCACTAGGCCTTGTAACCTATGTATTTAAATACATAGGTTACAACCTAGTGACAGAGCCTCTTTAAGGTAAAAAATAGCAGGGTCCTGAAGGGGTTAATGAAGGAAAATGACTTTTCTGTTTGTTACAGAAGGTAATTGTGTTGTATACTAGCTACTTACTAGGGGGTCGAGAAAAAAGTCTATAAAGTCTATAAAATCTATAAAATCACCCTTGAATGGCACAGAATGATCTACCACAGAGTAGAACAATCCCTCGCTGAGAGGAGGACCTGTCACCACTCCCGGCATGTATTCTTCATGAAATAATAATTCTGGGGCATATTTTCTTACAACTCTGCCTTGTACTGTTCTGCTTTTCTTCTTTCTAGAAATTTTCAAATAAATTGACAACTTGTTATTATTCTCCTTGTCAAAGGGACGTGTCTTACACAGTTTAATACTGGCAGCACCGATACATAGTGTTAGTGTCCAGGGATCCAACCCTAAATGGTAACAAACATTTCTAAATTTATTTATAAATTTCTAACGCCACAATGCAGAACTCTAAGAAAAGATGCTCTAGAAGTGTTATTTCCCGGCGAATAAAAGTATTTACTAAAGCAGACATGTTAGGTGAATGGCAGTCCTCTTTAATCTTAGCAACCTTGCATATTGTGATATTCAAGAAAGGAGTCCAGCTCTTAAGGAGGTTGACCCCCTTTTGGGAGTTTTTGGCTTCCCAGTGCTGGGTCCCGGCTCCTATGCTCCCCTACCTCGGCTGGGTCCCCTGCTGTCAACATCTGGTTTGATGCCGCTGCAGCCAATTGCTGCAGGCAGTGTTTTTTAATTACACAACATGATGTGAGTTACATAACAATTTCCACATATTTACTATCATTATGAGAGCAAGTATTGTGGCTTCTTAATTCTGTTTCTTCTTGGAAATCAGTTGACCTCTTATTGGTCTGGTATTTTATGAGCAATGTGAAAAAAAGTTATAAGCAACACTGACATGTGAAAATGATAGCTATTTCACGTACGTATTTGTCACCGACGTTCCTGCGACAAGTAGCAGGAAGTCTGTCAGATTGGCAACACGTGGTATAATCTGACATGTTTTCCTTTTTCGTTGTTGGTATTTACCACACCCTTTTCCCTCAGGTGTTGCTGGTGTGGTAATTGTCCCTCCCCTATTTATTGCTGCTTCTCCCACAGTTCCTTGCGGTTTATAGCTTCAGTGGATATTGTGGTGAACTGGTTTTGGTTCTCAGCTGAGATCCTGGTGCTTCCATTCCTTCATTGAAGATACGTGTCCTCTTTCTCTTTTGTGTGTTGCGTTACTTTTCCCTGTTGTTGTTATTAGGCCTGAGGGAGACTCCTTCTGGAGGAACAGGTAGACTCATTCCTGTCATTAGTTCCAGGGTCCTAGAGGGTCAGTTTGGTTTAGGTTCCTGTTTATGAACTTGCCTACCTTTGAGTCCTGTCCATACTGGTAGTTAGTCAGGAATTGAGTCAGGCTTTCCTTTAGGAGGTGTCCATCTTCCTTCCTTAGTTTCCAGGCCTAAACTCCTTCCCCTCCTACACTCAGTGTGGGTTCCCCCCCCACACACACACACACACACCTGAGCGTGACAGTATTATTCCAAAGCACTGTTCGATGAATTTATGATAATAATTTTTCAAGTATATCCTCATTAATTTAGCATACATTATACTGAAATTGTATGTATTGTTATGTAATGTTTAATTCAGTTATGTAAGTTAAATAACAGAGAGAGAGGGGACAGTGCAGGATTCTGGTGACTTACTTTCTCAAGAAAAACCTATACAACCCCAAATACCTAACAAACCCCCCAATACACATTGATAGAAGCTGCCCAAACTCACTGATTTTGGCAGGACTATCCAAGTATTCTATATGTATGGGGATTTCCCAACATCCATCATTTGGAGAAAGAGGGATTGGCGTTCTGTGGTTTGCTCTCCGGTACGAGAACAGAATGCATTTTTGGAGCACTCCATTCTGTTCAGTTACGTTTTGTCCCCATTGACAATAAATGGGGACGAAATGGAATTGTTTTTTTCCGGTATTAAGACCCTATGACGGATCTCAATACCGGAAAATATTAACGCTAGTGTGAAAGTAGCCTAAATTGTATTGCCAACTAAACACTAATTCTAGAAGTTGTATAATGGGAGCTCTTTGCACCTTCTTTTACATATCCTTGTTTAAAATGTACTTCTAACTGCACAGCCAAAAAAATAAGGCATATTCCACAGAATAAACCATGAAAAAATTATTAAAGGGTTTATATCAGGCCACAGAGGGTCCCACAAACCCACCTTAATTGCACATAACTCAACTGTAGAAGGTAGTTTGAAGTATATGTACCACCCCAAAGTTTTGTGGGTCAGCCACTCGAGAACCCAGTCATATGACACTCCTGAAAGTCCTCTTTCTGCCGATAGCACGTCCTTTGCTAGATTTCCAACCTGGGAAATGTACACTCCTCTGTGATTGGGGTCAAAACTATCCCTCTGTTGGTGCATGTGCAGAAGAAGACATGGATTCAGGAGTTTGCTCATGCACCAGAGGGAGGAATAATTCTAACCCTGTCTACAGTAAGTGACATCCTGTTCATAGCCCAGGTCAGAAACCTGCTAAAGAATGTAACATCAGAGGTAACAGAGATTTCTAAAAAGGACCATCACGTGACCAGGTTCCCGAATGGCTGTTTAGTTGGTTAGTATATTACAAATATTTAATTCAGGTGGGTTTGCGGGGCCCACTGGTGCTGGAAAACCCCTTGATATTGTCCATCTTCTATATGGAGTTATCTCTTCTATATAAAAAATCATGAACGTGAATGTAAGAGGACGCCTCCTCAGCCCTGATGATGATGTATACTAAGGTCTGTTTCACATCAGTGCTAAGTAGATCGAGCAGGCTGTCCCGGCTGTTTTTTTATAAAGAAAATAACACCCTGTGTATCAACTATCACCCCATAAGGAACCCTAACTTAAAAAGTACTGTTAGTGCTTAAGGTCTTTGCTTTACAGTAGTCTTTAGAGTCTTCAGGTTTCCCTAGGGACACATGAAATAGATTGTAGCTGCATTCAAGCTTCCTTTCTATGAAGAATGTATGATTTTATATGGAGCATGTCCAGGTGGATGACGGGGGACAAGGCAAGAACCTGACCTTGGCAATAAAGAAGGAGGGGCTGGCAGAGAAAACGATAGGAAAAAAGGGTGCACAGAGTTCCTTGGGCCCACCCTTGGTGAATTTAATTGCTTATTTATATATGGATTAAAATACTTTTGCAAGCAACCCAGCGGAGGGGAGCAGAGGATGGGTGGAGAGGTGGTAGTAGTACTCACAGCTCACTGTAGGAGTCTTCACCCTGGACCATGAAGTGAATGGAGGGTGCACCCTTTCTCCCCTTGGGGGCACAACCTGAGTTCTGGGGATCCTGCCTGCCGGTAGGTGGGGTGCCCTTGATGTTGTGAGGTTTAGATGTGCAAGGCAATGCTCTTTCATGATGTAGGCTGTGCAATAGTGGCAGCAATGCAGGTGTTGCATGGAAGGCAAGGATGAGATCCATTTAAGGTAACAAGTCCAACAAGCTTTGCAGAGGTATTCTTGGCAAATAGCATTTGTCAGGACACGTTCAGTCTCTCCAGAGTAAATACACAATAACGCAATCCTTCGAAGGCTGAATATGGGAAAGCAGGCTGTATAGTCTCTCTCTCTCTATTAATTCCAAACAATTTCCCAAAATTGACCAAAGGCATGCAATTCTTTTCTCATTAACACTGCAATTCCATCTTCGAGTTGCAGATCTTAAATCAGATATCCAATCCATCTCCAAAGTGTGGTGGACAACGAAGTAATATACCCTCTCCCCAAGCAGAAAAGTCTGTTGTCATAAACGAGAATTACCTTTGCTATCATTTTGCTAACAGTCTGTGAATACCTGTTCTTTTTCTTCCAGGAATTTGGCACTTGTGTTCAGCATATAGGGATGGAGAACCTCTTGTAGTAGGCCTCAGAGTGCACAGACCCATGCAGCTCTTCACAATTTGACTGCCTGTGCCAGACTCACTGGCTGATGCAATGAGACTATACAGCTACTCCCTCAGAGGGCACAGGTCCAGCCAAACTCCTGATTAGGGCACAATAACTAAGCAGCTTTCGCATTTCAGCTCTTGGAACCACATTACACAGCAGTGAAAATATATTAATCCTTAATGATAAAATGCAAACCCTTTGCAGTGGTTCTCTGATGAGAACTGCACTTTTTCTGTAGAATAAAGCAATAGATCACCAGTTGACAGGTATCATTATATTCAGCTGAGCTATTCCTACAGGAACTCTCCAAGTTCACCAATATACTCTTCAAATCCAGAGGGCCATCCCATCAACAAACAGCGTGTCTGTTCTGCGCTTGACAAAACACACTGTGGCAGTATTCTTATCTGCGCAAAAATCATGCCCATGAACTGGAAAGACAAATTCATTCTCCATTTTCCTTGCCCAAAAATCCTTAGAATGTATGCTATTCCACAAAAAGGGGACAGCACAGTTGCAAAATTGATGGGAACCTGCAACACAGGGGCCAAAAGGCAACAACAATAAATTGTTCTGATCCAGTGACGCGGGAAGGGTTATACACTGATGCACTCTACAAATTCAGCGCCATCCTGTCTGAAAAATGTGTTTCTGTTCTGTGCTTGCGAAATATACAGAAGTACTCCAGAAGGGACATGAGCGCCTTTTCAACCAAGCCCCTCCTCATATGGATGTGCACCTTTGGCTGATACATACACATGCCCTCACCTGCTGATGTGCACAGTTGCACATCTCACGGATGAATGATGTCCTCATGCAGTGTCGGACTGGGGTGCCTAGGGCCCAGCAGTAAAATTTGTTTTGGGGGCTCACCGTATGGATACATTCAAATATTATCAACATGCTACCAGTTAATTGAATATTGGAGTCCCTGCAGCAGTTTGAGAAGGTAGGTCCTGGGGAGAAGAGGATAGTGGCTAGCTTTCCTCTATACCAAGTCATCTCAGTTCTGATCTTGTCTATAATAGAGGGAGTTTCTTTAATGATCTATCAAGTTGTATATAAACTTAGGCTGGTTGAGGTGCTGTACATGGAATATATGTATGTAGTGCAGTAAGTCTACTGTGTTATGTGGCACTTGTGTAGGGGGTGGGAGACTAGGGGCCCACCGGGGGATTCACCTGGCTGCCATCAGGGAGATAACCAACAAGGGAACCTTATGATATCATTCCCCCTGCATGCTGAGGAGATACATTTTGAGATTCCCCATGTCAAATTTTCATGGGGGCTGCCATACTAATTTTCTTGAGGTTGCCACTTTGATTTGCAGTGGGACAGACCTGTCAATTCAATTAAGTAGTGCTGTGGTGAATGGGTTGGATTGTAGAAGCAAACAATGAGGCACCCCAGTCTCCACACACGATTGCTTGCAGCTACACTGGAGCGCTGAGATGCATTCTGCTTTTGGAAACCTGGACAGGTAGGGTGGGTGCAGCGGCCCTGGGAAAGTGTGGTACCAATACAGGTTTGAATAGACAGGCTTGTTCTCGATCGTTCTAGCCCAAAAATCCATAAACATATGCTATCCCATGGAAGGGGGTGGCACAGACCCTAAGCTGAAGGAAACTTGCAATGCAGAGGCCATAGAACTGTGATGGTAAAACTACGACTCCCAAGAAGTAGACTTGCTTGGCTGTTCTCAGAAATAGAAATGAATGGAGCATGCTGGGAGTCTCTATCTATCCTTATCTTCAGATCTCTACACTTACATCTAGCGCTGCATGGGCATGGTCACCGTTCCAGCCAATGTCTGGTTTCAGAGGTAATGTGCTGCTTGTGGCCACCTCACCACTAAAGCTAGTCAGGTAAGTTTGATAACTATGAACCTTCTGTTTCAGTGGGCAGACTGCAGCCACTTACCTAAAGATCAATAGCACCAGAAAACACAGTGTAGGAACAGAGTATAATATTGAACAAAATATTAACTGCAACTCCAGAAACTGAGTACCGTATATTTCTTACAGTGTTCCTGTGGAGAACAATATATGAGGAAAACAGGAAGGAAACTAAAAACTTGTCTGGAGAAACACATTAGGCGCACAAAAAGTCAATTGTTATTACATAGTGTGTCCTCACACTTTGAAATTAAACATAAACAAAATCCGAAGGAGTTGAAGGCTATGGAGATTTATAAACTCACATCTGGCTGGAGAGGGGGGAGGACATTCGACTTTTATCACAAAAGGAGACAGAATTTATTTACCTTTTAAATACAAGGAATTAAATGTAAAGTTGCATATAAACTGCAGATTTTTATACTGATGACCTAACGTCCTGTGAGCGCCGCTGCCTTCTCCCTGCTCACCAAGCACAGCGCCGTCCATTGTAGAGTGTCTGTGCTGGGTATCTCACCACAGCACCTTTCACTTTAATGAGAGATGCATTTAGGCCATGTGACAGTTTAATATGTTATCACTGGCCCAGGAAAAGCAGAGAGAAGGCTGTGGCCTTCCTAAACAGCTGATTGGTGGGGATCCCGGGTGTCGGACCCCCACCAATCAAATACTGAGGGTAGGTCATTAGTATAAAACTCTCGGAGTTGTCTCACTTCATGTACAGAAAGTTAATACAAGCCACTTACTAATGTATTATTATTATCCATATTGATTTCTTTGCTGGCTGGATTCATTTTTCCATCACATTATACACTGATTATTTCCATAGTTACAGACCACCCTGCAATCCATCAACGGTGGTCGTGCTTGCACAATATAGGAAAAATCACCAGACTGTGTGCGCTCCCATGGTCTCGGCCACCAGACAGGCTGACACTTTCTCCTATAGTGTGCAAGCATGACCATAATTGATGGATTGTAGGGTGGTCTGTAACCATGGAAACGAGCAGTATATAATGTGATGGAAAAATGAATACAGCCAGCAAAGGAAGCAATATGGGTAATAACAATACATTAGCCACTTACTGAAATGAGACAACCCTTTTAAAGTATGGAGTTGAAACAGGATCGAGCTGTATGTAACAGGTAATATATGAACAGGAATTTGTGAAGAGGGGCCCTTGAGAAAGCCGTGTAGGCGAAACCAGTCAGGGATGAGTGGAGCTCGTATGTGATTTTATGATGAGGCTTTATAGATGCTTTTATTCTTCTGTCCTTCTCTTTGGTTCACCGATCCAGGTGAATCCACGGACAGAAGAGGGACTGAGTTATTCAGGCTGAAGTCACACAAGGAAGTAATTAACTCCTATCCACTGAGACAAATAGAGTACATGAGTGGATGCAAGATGCCAAACCTGAGATACTGTATGGTGGCACGGCTTACTGGACTACGGTTGTAGGAGGACATGAAAGACTAACATCGGTGTGGTGAGAGACAGTGATGGATTGCGATTTACTAGGTCCAGGTCCCTTTAGATATGTGGGACCCTCACTATTATGGCTACTAATTAAAAAAGCAAGCAGTGATGTATGACCATGCCCACTATGGGTTATAAAAATAGATGTGCTCCAATTTCCACATATTATTATGTTTATATAGTGATCTATGCATGTGTAACAGTGGCTGCTGTGCTCTGCTGTTCCCCTGCTTACTGCCGTGGTCCTGGGCACCATGTTCAGCGGTGATCTGCTGCCTATACTTCTCATTCCACTGCCGCAGTTCTGAGCTCTGTCTGTGTAGTGCTGTTTCAGGATCCGCTCCACAGTTTCCATTTAGCCCTGCTGCTTGTTCCTTGCATCACTCCCTCTGGGCCGGCGCATGTTGGATCATGTGGTTTTGATCATGTGACCTTGTTGACCAACCCTGGTCCACCTGCTCATATATAAGTAGCTCAGCCCTCTTCCCAGATGCCTCAGTGTAAAGGTCCTTTGTCTTGCCTTTGGGTGTGCTTGTTCCTGTTTGTGTCCCTGTGTTCCTGACTTCTGCTTGTGTTACCGGTCTCCACTAACTGCCTGATGCCTGCCTGCCTGCATTGACTCTCTCTTTGCTGACCCGGATTGCCTGACTTGT
Source organism: Rhinella marina (assembly GCA_900303285.1). Classification (NCBI taxonomy): domain Eukaryota; kingdom Metazoa; phylum Chordata; class Amphibia; order Anura; family Bufonidae; genus Rhinella; species Rhinella marina. The sequence continues at coordinate 88,228 of ONZH01029816.1, forward strand.
ACCTGTGCTGCCTGCCCTGACCCATTGCCTGTGTGACTTTGCCTCTGCCTCATCCTTCGGTCCTGCATTGTTGCTCCTTCGCAGGTACCTCCTGGTCCACCTGGACCAGCTGCCTCATGTTCCAACCCTCCTCAAGAGGTAGCGACCTGGTGTTCCCCTCGGAAAGTCTATCCCCACCATCAGGGGTATTGTGAAGATCGAGGGGTTTACTTGTACAACGCCCTTAGAGGAGGTAGGGCACGAGGCACAGTGGATTCACACCTGCTGGTTCGTGACAGCATAATATAGAATCTCTGTAATTGTGTTATGAGAACTGATGACATACACTCTGCTAGTTATATTCCTGCTAAACGCAGAGAAGATGTGTGGCAGCTAACAGGTAAGGGCGGGTTCGCATTTGCGTTATAAATTCCGTAATAAGGTTCTGTTAGAGTTATAACGGAATTTTATTACGGAAAGTGAAACGGAAGCCTTTAAGAGGCATTTCGTTTTGCTCCATCCTAATACATGTCTATGGCCACAAATAACGGCCCCGTTTTGTTCCGTTATACATGATGGAAAAAAAAGTTCTGCTGACAGGCAATCTGCACCAGAAATAGACTTAATATAGGCATATTTCTGAATAATAAATGACCCCAATAGTCTGGCTGAAAAAAGACATCTGTCCATCCAGTTCAGCCTGCTATCCTGCAAGTTGAGCCAAAGAAAGGCAGCAAACTGCACAAGGTCAAAGCCAATTTTCCCCATTTTTGAGGAAAACTTCCTTCCAGACAATCAGACAATCAGAATAACTCCCTGGATCAACGACCCATCTCTAGTAACTATAACCGGTAATAGTATTACCTTCCAGAAATACATTCAGGTCCCTCTTGAACTCTTTTAGTGAACTTACCATCACCACCTCCACAGGCAGAGAGTTCCATAGTCTCACTGCTCTTACCGTAAAGAATCCTCTTCTATGTTTGTGTACAAACCTTCTTTCCTCCAGACGCAGAGGAGGGATAAATAAATGATGGGAGAGATCTCTGTACTGACCCCTGATATATTTATACATAGTTATTAGATCTCCCCTCAGTCGTCTTTTTTTCTAAACTAAATAACTCTAATGTCTGTGATTGGCAGTAATGCTGATCGCAGACATTTAACTCCTCAGATGCCATGGTCAAATGTGACAACAGCATCTGGGAGCGCTAAAACCCAGAGCCACATGCTTCCAGGCCTCTGCCCCCTTCCTCTGTCTGAGATCAGGGAAGGTGTCCCATATTAGTAATAGGCCAGAGCCTGCACAAGGCTTCCAGGCCAATAGCTAGTATATTCCAATGCAGGTCTGTAATGGATAGATTTTCATTACAGAATACAAGATTCAATCCAATTTTTTTCGTTACATTAAGGTCACTTAAAAAAGTTAAAACAAATTCGATTCAAATAAAAAAAATTAAATATCATGGGCTTCACCGCATGTGAAAACACCTGTACTTTTAAAATATTTATCCCATTTGGCAAAAGGTGTAACAGAAAAGAAAATCTAAATGGCACAATCAACTTTTCACTTCACCTCCCAAAAAATTGAATAAAAAGTGATCAAAAAGTCATACACACGCCAAAACATTATCAATATAAATTACTAATCGTCCTGCAAAAAATGAGCCCTCATACAGCTCCATAGAGATAACTATAAAAAAAAAGTTATAAAATTAATTATTTTTTTCAGTATTAAAATACAAGATCCAGAGAATGAAAGTGAGAGGTCAGGTATACCGCATAGGGAACATTGTAAAAACAAAACCCATAAAACTGTGGTGGAATTGTGTTTTTTTCCAATTCCACCCCATTTGGATTTTTTTTTCAGCTTGCCACTACATTCTATGCAATAGTAAATGGTACCACTAAAAAGTGCTACTTGTCCCACAAACAACAAGCCCTCATTCGGCTATGTGAACAAAAATAAAAAAAATGCCATGGACCCGTGAAGGCAGGGAGTTAAAAAAATGGAAAATCAGACTCCTGAAGGGGTTAAGAGAGATATTACTTCTCCTAGTTTTTAGATGTACTTCTGGTTTTGGCTTCCAAAACTACATCAGGAAACCTGAACGTGTGACTGTCCTCTGGCAGCGCAGAATACATTGACAATACAGCAGTTTAGTTGAATAGAAGAATACTGATATTACTACTGATCTTGCACAATGCAGCTCTGACAGCTCCTACCCTGTGACTGGCAGACAGGCGATTATTCCCATGTGTGGCTATATCAGCAGTTTGCTGCTGTTGCTTATGACATGAATTGCCTAACAGACTGGAATGTTCTCCGTTCTCCACAAAGTTTTAGGAACAAACACATTTTTGTTACTAGTTGTGGTCTTCAGAAAAGAGACTTAGAATAAAAGCAGCCCAGGCATGCAGGCAGCAACCCACAATGTGCTATGTGTGGTTAGTCACCTGATAATTGGGGCAATAAACATAATTGATAGTAAATGTTCTGCTACCAGTTGTGGGTGCACCATGCAGCACATTTGATTATCAAGGATCTAAACTTTAGAAGTTGTGAAATATAATATACCGTATTTTCCGCTGTATAAGACGCACTGCCATTTCACCCTACTTTTGAGGGGGAAAACGTGCGTCTTATACAGCGAATACTAGTGAGCGCTTCCATTATGGAAGCGCTCACTAGTATGTAATAGGTGCCAGGAGCGGGGAAACATACTTACCCCCCTGCGCTGCAGCTTCGCTCCGGGTCCGGTGCTCTTCTGTCTTTTCCTGGTGGCAATGCACTGTTCTGACTGTGTACAGACGCTGGACCCGGAGCGGAGCCGCTGTGCAGGAGAGGTAAGAGTTTTTAATTTTATTCTGATGGGGGCAGAGTGGGCTGATATGGGGGCACAATGGGCTGATCTGAGGTCTGATGGGGGCACAATGGGCTGATCTGAGGTCTGATGGGGGCACAATGGGCTGATCTGAGGTCTGATGGGGGCACAATGGGCTGATCTGAGGTCTGATGGGGGCACAATGGGCTGATCTGAGGTCTGATGGGGGCACAATGGGCTGATCTGAGGTCTGATGGGGGCACAATGGGCTGATCTGAGGTCTAATGGGGGCACAATGAGCTGATCTGAGGTCTGATGGGGGCACAATGGGCAGATCTGAGGTCTGATGGGGGCACAATGGGCTGATCTGAGGTTTGATGGGGGCACAGTGGGCTCATATTGGGGCTGAGTGGGCTGATCTGAGGTCTGATGGGGGCTGAGTGGGCTGATCTGAGGTCTGATGTGATATCCTGAAATTTATGGGGGTCTGATATAAGGATCTGATGAAAAATATTTTTCTTATTTTCCTGCTCTAAAATCTGGGGTGCGTCTTATCATCGGGTGCGTCTTATAAAACGCGGTAGGTGTTTTTTCACCTAAAACACCCTACAATATTACAATTATCTACTGTTATGTAGTTCAGCCAACCAGAGATGGGGGTAATGGTGTTAAAGAGGTTATCTGGAAATTTGATGCCGATGGCTTATGCTCAGACTAGGTCATCAATTTCGGATTGGAGGGGGTCCGACTCCCGGGACCCCCGCCAATCAGCTGTTTAAAGAAGCTGCAGTGTTCTGTGAGCACTTAGGCCTCTTCTTAGACCAGTAACATCACTGTACATTGGTCACATGGCCTAGGTGCAGCTCACTATCAAAGTAGAAAGAGCAAAAAATATGGTCCTTCAGCCAGTTTTCAATCTTTTGTTTTGTAGCATTTATACATTTAAAGAATTTTGCGGAACTTATTTTGTGTTCTTTGGCCACCTGCAATTTATTTTTTATATTTGCAGATTTTATCTTTTTTTTTTTTTTTTTGCCCTTTTTACAGTTGCTGTAAGCTATATTTTGTAGTGTGATTACCCAATGTGGATTTAAAGCTCTCCCATTTATCCTCAGTACATGAACTGAAATGCTGCCCTCAAATTGTGTTTGTGTTTTTGTCCTCACAGCCAGAGTTTGCTTTTTATAGTTCAGGGAATATAGTTATGTTGTGGTTACTATTACCAAGTGTTTCACGAACAGTAACATTGCCAACAAGCTCTGTATGGTTAGAAATTACCAGATCCAGCAGAGCATTGCCCCTAGTGGGAGCTTCTAAAAACTGGCCCCAGTCAATGTCTGGGAAGTACCATCCAGTACAGTCCACTCTATTTGGTTATGCAGCCAGGGGAGCACCCAGGAATTTTTTCTAGGGGGGGTCCGAAAAGGAAAAGGGGGTGTGGCATCTTGTGGGCAGGGCTATTTTTGTGACATGCCCATATATCAAACATACTATTGGAAGAGTAAAGAGTAAAGTATTATTATAAGCCCCTCCCATATCTAATAGGCCACTCCCAACATACACTACAGCTGAAATATGGTTGAGGCCCAGTTCTATACATCATATGGAGAGGGGAGGACGTGTCCTGGCTGCACTGCCTGCTTCACATTATACAATATGCAACAGCAGGCTACAGCCAGGAAGATCCTCCACTCTCCTCCCTCCCCAGATCCTGCTCCAGGCCTGAGCGTCCCCCCCCCACCATCTGCCACCTGCCTGTGCCCTTCTGACCCCCTTTGGTCATCCTCACCCAGCTCTGAATCCTCCTTCTGTAAATGGCAGAGGGAGGAGCCGGAGCATCTCCTCTCCTACACAGCGCCCCATACCTCTTACATCCAGTGATGTCACCTTTGTTGTAGACGTTCTCTTTCCTCATCTTCTCCATTCGGACCAGACCGCCATGAAGATTTTTCAGCCATCTCTCGTCTCTGCAGAGATACAAACAGACATTAGTTTCCCACATTTCTATCATCTTTACATCTTCTGAACACCTCATCCTGCCACCCCCAATACTGTGCCCGCTGTGCTCCCCCAATACTATACTGCAGAAACTGTTCCCTGAAAATACTACTACCACACAGATAGTGCCCCCTACAACAGTTATTGGCACACAGTGCTCTAAAAAATAACTGCACCTACACTAATGATATTATGCCAGGGTGCCCCCCAAAAGTAACAGTGCTCCCCAAAATCCCACCAATAGAAATAATTATCTGCTAGACCACACTTAGTAGTAATGATGTCCCCATACTAGACATCATGTTCCCCATAGCCCCCCAGTAGTAGTAAAGCTCACAATAATACCACAGCTTAGTGCCCGCAGTTGAGCTAATGTCCCTATAATGTATACCAGTATAAAATACCCCTATATAGTGCCCCAGTAAATGCCCTCATAGTGCTCCTCTCCCCCATAGTGTTCCCCATAATATGCCCCTTCTTACTGCCCTTCACATCCCTTATAGTGCTCCTCTCCCCCATAACGTGCCAGTAAAAATTGCCCACTTAGTGCCAGATGCCATAGTGCCCCCTATAATTTACCAGTAAATAATGCCCCTTTAGAGCCACCAGATGCCCCCATAGTGCCTGCAAATGATGCCCCTATAGTGCTGCTCTGCCCTATAGTACCTCCCATAATGTGACAGAAAAAAATTACCCCTTAGTGCCAGATGCCATAGTGCCCCCCCATAATGTGGCAGTAAAAAAGTGACTCTTTAGAGCCACCAGATGCCCCCAAATGAGGCCCCTATAGTGCCACCACATGCCCCATAGTGCCAATCTCCTCTATCGTGCCCCCTATAATGTGCCAGTAAACAAAATGCCCCTTTAGAGCCACCAGATGCCCCCATAGTGCCCCCAAATTATGCCAATATAGTGCCAAATGCCAGTAAAGAAATGGCACAGTACAGGGCAGGGGGCACGGTACAGGACAGGGAGGCAAAGTACAGGGCAGAAAGCATGGTACGGGGCAGGAGGCACGGTACAGGCCAGGGGGCACGGTACAGGCCAGGGGGGCACGGTACAGGCCAGGGGGGCACGGTACAGGCCAGGGGGGCACGGTGCAGGCCAGGGGGGCACGGTGCAGGCCAGGGGGGCACGGTGCAGGGCAGGAGGGCACGGTACAGGGCAGGAGGGCACGGTACAGGGCAGGGGGCAAGGTACAGGGCAGGAAGCACGGTACAGGGCAGGAGGCACGTTACAGGGAAGGAGGCACATTACAGGGCAGGGGGCAAGGTACAGGCCAGGGGGGCACGGTACAGGCCAGGGGGCACGTTACAGGCCAGGGGGGCACGGTACAGGCCAGGGGGGCACGGTACAGGCCAGGGGGCACGGTACAGGCCAGGGGGCACGGTACAGGGCAGGAGGGCACGGTACAGGGCAGGGGGCAAGGTACAGGGCAGAAAGCACGGTACAGGGAAGGAGGCACGTTACAGGACAGGGGGCATGATACAGGGCAGGAAGCATGGTAAAGGGCAGGGGGCAAGGTAAAGGGCAGGGGGCAAGGTACAGGGCAGGAAGCACGGTACAGGGCAGGAGGCACGTTACAGGGAAGGAGGCACGTTACAGGGCAGGGGGCAAGGTACAGGGCAGAAAGCATGGTACAGGGCAGGGGGCAAGGTACAGGGCAGGAGGCACGTTACAGGGCAGGGGGCAAGGTACAGGGCAGAAAGCATGGTACAGGGAAGGAGGCACGTTACAGGGCAGGGGGCAAGGTACAGGGCAGAAAGCATGGTACAGGGCAGGGGGCAAGGTACAGGGCAGGAAGCACGGTACAGGGCAGGAGGCACGTTACAGCGAAGGAGGCACGTTACAGGGCAGGGGGCACGTTACAGGGCAGGAGGCACGTTACAGGGAAGGAGGCACGTTACAGGGCAGGGGGCAAGGTACAGGGCAGGAGGCACGTTACAGGGCAGGAGGCACGTTACAGGGCAGGGGGCAAGGTACAGGGCAGAAAGCATGGTACAGGGAAGGAGGCACGTTACAGGGCAGGGGGCAAGGTACAGGGCAGGGGGCAAGGTACAGGGCAGGAAGCACGGTACAGGGCAGGAGGCACGTTACAACGAAGGAGGCACGGTACAGGGCAGGGGGCACGGTACAGGGCAGGGGGCACGGTACAGGGAAGGAGGCACGTTACAGGGAAGGAGGCACGTTACAGGGCAGGGGGCACGTTACAGGGCAGGGGGCACGGTACAGGCCAGGGGGGCACGGTACAGGCCAGGGGGGCACGGTACAGGCCAGGGGGGGCACAATACAGGGCAGGGGGCACAATATAGGGCAGGGGGGCACAATACAGGGCAGGGGGGCACAATACAGGGCAGGGAGTGCACAATACAGGGCAGGGAGTGCACAATACAGGGCAGGGAGTGCACAATACAGGGCAGGGAGTGCACAATACAGGGCAGGGAGTGCACAATACAGGGCAGGGAGTGCACAATACAGGGCAGGGGGGCACAATACAGGGCGGGGGGGGCACAATACAGGGCAGGGGGGCACAATACAGGGCAGGGAGGGCACAATACAAGGCGGGGGGGGGGCACAGACTGAGTGAGACTTACCATTTTTTCTTGCTCCAGCAGGAGGTCGGTTGGCCGGCTGGATGGCTGTGCTGGGCCGGCTGGAGCGAGGTGTGATGGCGGGACCGGCCGGGGGAACTCGGGGAAGGACTGGCAGAGTCACATGGGCTCTGCAGCCGGGCTCTCTGCTTGAAATCATTGGTGGAGAAGCAGCTTCCGCCCTCTGCTTCTCCACCAATGAGATAGAAGATTGTAGCAGCGCAGAGGAGAGGTAGGAGAAAAACCTCTCTCCCCTCTCCTCCATAGCGCTGCCGCCTGCCGCCGCCCGCAGTAAGGATCAGGGCCGCACCGCCTGTGGCGATTGCGGTGCGGCCCTGAAGCATTAAAAAAAAAAAATTCTTTATCGTTCTAGGGGGGTCCAGACCCGCTGGACCCCCCCTGTGGGTGCGCCCCTGTATGCAGCTGAACTTCTATCTCCTCTGTGATGTTAGGAGGTCTACAGAATACAAATATTACTTTATTCAGAGTTTATTTTCCTTTGTAATTCCACCCATAAGGTTTCAACATCCTCATCCAACAATTGCCTCTTTTACGCTCATCATCATATCACTCCTCACATACAGATACATGCCTATGCCTTTTCTATTGGCATTGTCTTTCTTAACCATTTCCCATCCGAGCCATTTACCCCCTTCCTGACCAGGCCTAATTTTGCAAATCTGACATGTGTCACTTCATGTGGTAATAACTTTGCAACGCTTTTACTTATCCAAGCGATTCTGAGATTGTTTTCTCGTGACACATTGTACTTCAAGTTGATGGTAAATCTGAGTCGATAAGTTTTAATTTTATTTATAAAAAAAAAAACAAAAGTTAACGAAAATTTGAAAAAATTCACTGTTTTCTAAATTTGAAGCTCTCTGCTTTTAAGACAGATAGTGATACCCCATAAAATCCTTTTTAATTTACATTCCCTATATGTCTACTTTATGTTGGCATCATTTTGGTAGTGTCATTTTATTTTTTTAGGACAGTAGAAGGTTTAGAATTTTAGACACAATTTTTGCAAATTTGCAAAATCAACTTTTTTAAGGACCAGTTCAGTTCTGAAGTCAGTTTGTGAGGCTTACATAATAAAAACCACCCATAAATTACCCCATTTTAGAAACTACACCCCTCAAACTATTCAAAACTGGTTTTAGAAATGTTGTTAACCCTTTAAGTATTCCACAGGAATTAAAGCAAAATAGATGTGAAATTTCAAAATTTCACTTTTTTTGCAGATTTTCCATTTTAATCATTTTTTTCCTGTAACACATCAAGGGTTAACAACAAAACAAAACTCAATATTTATTACCCCGATTCTGCAGTTTGCAGAAACACCCCACATGTGGTCGTAAACTGTTATTTGGGGATACGCCAGGGCTCAGAAGGGGAGGAGCAGCATCTGCATTTTCTAACATGGAAATTTTTGTCATGGTTTGTAAGAGTGATAACTTTTTAATTTTTTTGTGGACTGAGCTGCGTGAGGTCTTGTTTTTTGCGGGACAAGCTGTGCTTTTTATTGGCACCATTTTGGGGTACATCCACCTTTCTGATCACTTTTTAATCTAATTTGTGGGAGGTTAACTAAAAAAAAAGCAGTTTAGGGGCATTTTTCTATATTTCTTTTTTTACACCGTTCCACCGTTCACTTGATGGGGTAGATCATGTGATATTTTTGTAGAGCCAGTTGTTACGGATGCAACGATACCAAATATGTCTATTTTTTATTTATTTTTTTTACGCTTTACACAATAAGAGCATCTTTAGAAAAAAAAATCCTGTTTTTGTGTTGCAATTTTTTAAGAGCCATTTTTTTTCATTTTTCGGGCTATGATCTTGTGTGGGGGCTCATTTTTTGCGGGATGAGGTGATGTTTTTATTGCTATCAATTTGGGATGCATACGACTTTTTGATTGTTTAATATTATGTTTTTTGGTAGGTGAGGTGACAAAAAAAAAGCTGTTTTGGCATCATTTTTATTAGATTTTTTTTACGCAGTTCACTTGATGGGGTAGATCATGTGATATTTTTATAGAGCCAGTCGTTTCGGACGCGGTGATACCAAATATGTCTATTTTATTTATTTATAATAATTTATAATTTATTTATTTTTATTTGTAACATTTTTTTAATGACATATTTGGGGGAAAATTTATTATTTTTTTATTGATTTTTATTTTTTTATATAATACTCTATTTTTTTTATTTTTTATTTTACACTTTGTGTCCCCCATAAGGTCATACAAGACCTCAAGGGGACATTTAACTTCACTTATATATTTATTTTTTTTTACACTTGATTTCTCCTGTAACTGGGGCTGACATAGTAGCCCCAGTTACAGGGGAAATACATCCCCAGAGAGGCTGTACAGCATAATACTATGCTGTACAGCCTCAGTGCAGGGCTGATCGGGTATATGAGAGACCCGGCAGCTCCTGCACTCTCCCGGCCCCGGCGATCACGTGACCGCCGGACCGGAACAGGAAGCGCAATAGCGCTTCCTGCTCTGTATACACAGTGCTCGGTGAGCGCTGTGTATACACCGATCTACAAGGCAGGGACCCCTGGGAACGGTCCTTGCCTTCTCTTTGAGGTACCCTGCTGTCACTTCAGAAACGTCCATTCAGAGATAAACAACCACTTCATGGACGTTTATAGTCAATGGGCGGACGTGACGTGGTTAAAGAGGGTATTAACGGTCCAGTTGTGTGAAGAGTCCAGCCATGTTTCAGCCACACCAACTACATCTATGTATTCCTCCAGTGCCATGGATAGTGTTGAGCAAATCGAAGTCAAATGAAGTGACTTTGGTCCGAATTTCATGGAAAAATTGATTCGCCGCAAAGCCGAATTTCCTCACGCTTAGTGGCAATGAATCAATTTTCCCTGAAATGGCTGTAAAAACAAAAAAAACATACAAACTCACATCATCCATTTGCGTGCAAAGAGGCCGCCGTGATTATCCTGATTCAATAGTGCTTTTCCCAGGGGGCCTTGTTTTAGATTCACCAACGTTGAGACTCGTGATAGTGTCTCTGTGGTGATGATGGTTGATCTCCCTGAGGTCAATCATCTTTTCTTAAATTATCCTGATTCAATATACTGCGCGTAATCTCGCACGGAGTGATGCATTGTCACCACGCCATCACATGTGTCTTCAATCAAGATGGCTGTGAGGGCCTCTACATGAGCAAATGGATAAGTTGAGTTTTTTTTTTACTTTATTTTTACTATGATTAACCCCTGAAAGACCTAAATGGTAGTCTCAGATGCTGTGATCAGCGATGAAAGTGGCAGTGGTTCGAAGAAGGGGGCGGGGACAATGGCGCAATCACAATTCCTTGTCACCGCGTCTGCTACATACAAAGAAATGCGCTTTGTACCAAAGTAATTTGCCACAAATCGAATTTCTTTGGGAAATAGGTAACATGCTTGCATCTAGTGCAAATGTATTCACCCTCAAATGGCTGTTCAAGACATGAATACATTGCCCATGACACAAACTTAAGAGTTGTCACCGGAGCACATGTTTAAATGGGAAAGAGGAGTAAGGGGAAAAAAACAGTGTAAATGTGAATTTAAATTTGAACCCCTTGGTTAAACCACTTGTGCAAACAATGTCCTTGTGTTGAACTATGGCCTAGAGCTAACCCTTTCAGTACCGGAGGTTTTTTTGGCTTTGCATTTTCGTTTTGCGCCCCCTGCCTTCAAACAGCCATAACTGTTTGATTTTTCTGTTCACATAGCTGTATGAGGGCTTGTTTTTTGCGGGACAAGTTGTACTTTCCAACGCCACCATTTAATATTGCATATGGTGTAGTGGGAAGCAGGAAAAAAATTCCAAATCGGGTGAAATTGCAAAAAAAACGCTATTCTGCTACAGTTCTACAGGTTTCTTATTTACAACGTTCGATGTTCATTAAAACTGACCAGTTACTTTCATTCTACTAGTCAGTATGAATCCGTCGATACCTAATATTTATAGTTTTTCCTGTGTTTTCATAGTGATAAAATAATTATAAAGTTAGCCCTTTTTTTTTGTCATATCTTGACCCCTATAACTTTTTGGTATTTATGTGTACGGAGCTGTATGGGGGTGTACGCTTCCGGGTTAAGATGCAACTAGATGCCGTGATCACGTGTGATCACGGCATCTAAAGGCCTAGGAAGACGCCGCTGATGGCGGTAAGTACCCGCAAGTCTCTGCAAGGCGCCATGTGTCCGCATCGCCCCAACGCCATACATGTACGGCGCTGGTACTGTAAGGGTTAAACTATGCACTTAACTGTATTTTGCACTTCAATGTACTTTTGCAGCACTTGCAAACCTCGCTTGCAGTTTCTGTGGCTTGAAGCTAAAAAAAAAAAAACACAGCATTTTTCTCAGTAATGCAGGCACATATGAACATGGAGCCAACACAGATGCCTTCAGCTGCCAAGTGCACATGTAACAGGTCAGCCAGTGTCATAGGTACAAATCTGCTGACAGATGTCCTTTAAAACCTCTTTCTGTCAGTACTGAGCTTGTCTGTAAACAAATGGCACTAAGAGGTACTTAATTTATACAACATCCATTGACTTCAACGGGAGTTACTAGTTACCCCTAGTGATGGTTGTAAGACAGTCACGATTTTTTGTCAAGTAACCCTCTGGCTGTTTCGATGGCTTTCAATGAATGTATTTTAGCCTGGCCAAAAAGCAAGCCTAAACCTAAAAATCAAACTTTTTTGCTGAACCCTTCGAGTGCTGGGAATTTTGTGCATGTTCTGTTACCCCATGTGCATCACACTTTGGACTTTCTGCTAGGATTTTTCTCTATTATTTTGTACCAATTGGAGAAAAGTTCTCTTATATTGAAATCTGCTGAGTCTGCCTCAATTGTTGTACGATCCTCAAGTGAAGTAGAGAGTAAGGGGCCGTTCAGATTGCAGGGGCCGTTCAAATTGCAGATCCGCAATACCACAGATGCCGACCATGGCCGGGCACCCCATTCAAAATGCCTATTCTTGTCCGCTATTGCAGACAAGAATAAGACATGTTCTATTTTTTTTTTGCGGAGCCCTCAGCAAGATCACACGCCGGCCATTGAAGTGAACGGGGCCGCATCTATTCCGCAAAATTGCGGAATAGATGCGGACCGGTTCACACGGTTGTGTGAACGGGCCCTAAGGGACATGGGATATACACATAATCGGCCTGTTAAACCACCCCTTTTAAGAGTGGTTTAACCAATAGCATTTTTTGGAAAAATGTTACATTTTTGTGGCAGAATTTCATTCGATTTTTTTAGCCAAAGTCAAAAGTATATTAAAAAGGAATAGACAACATAAAGGAATAACGTCTCCTTCCTGCTTAATCAGTAAAGGATGCTGAAAAGTGCTGAGTAAAATATCTATTTTTACTGATCTTATTATTTTAATTGCTGTACTAATTTTTACTTTTTGTGAGAAGGGTGTTCCTAGAATGAGCTCATTACCTTGTCTGGCATCATAAATCATATGTATTATTTGTAGGCCAGACATTATAATATTTACAGCATTAGTATACAATGAGACAGCCCTATTATCTTATCTGTAAAATTACACTTCACACTTTATGATAGTGTTGCAATAGGTAATTACTACAGGTAGAGGCAAGTTGCTCAAAATATATCTCAATTTATGACTAGAGGTCACGTTAAAGTGGTTTTCCAGGGGAACACTTTTTTTGTTAAGAGAAAAATGGATGGGATCTCAGGAGGTCAGGAGCGAACAGAAAACATCCAGCAGCACAAAGACCTCACTGCATTGCACTGCCAGTGCCAGATGCTTCACAGAGGTCACACTACTAAGTACTTTGGGGCTAAGTACTTTGGGGCCCTTCATTATGGTTCTCCAATTAGTCCGTAAAAAATGTTGTCTGTCTGTGATATTTGGATAAGTTGACAAGAAAAAAAGAAGAAAAATCTGGTTAAGTCTGTAAATCACTGGATATAACTGTACTGTATTCACTTATATACATATGTGTTCATCTGGAATCTGCTACTATATGGTCATTGTATGATGGTAAGTTTCATCTTAGTACAGTAGTTTCTATTTAGTATCAGAACAGTGGTATTCAGTAACTTGGTGGTGGTAATTTCTTTACATGGTCTGGTGGTTTGTTCAGTTTTTTTTTTTGTCCATTGTTATTATTAGTAATATTAGTCTAGATTTACTGGGTTTTATTCACTAACAGTATGGTTTGGGACTGATATAGTGGTATTATTTGTTAATTATATAACTTTATTATTTAGAGGTGTGTTATGTATTTGAAATGTATCCTGGGGCCCTTAGGACTCTTAGTTACGATGCTGGCTGTTACTATGCTTGTTCTGGTCCCTGCTGCTCTCCACTACCTAGTCCCAGCTTGACAAATAGAAAATAGTTAGAAATGCCTTGGTAAGCTGTGAGAAGGTAGCGGCGCACTCACAGGAGCACCGGTACCTTCTCAAACAGCTGATTGGCGGGGGTCCCGGGTGTCGGACCCCGCCGATCAGATACTCATGACCTATCCTGAGGATAGGTCATCAGTAGTTAAATCCCGAAAAAAAACCTTTAAGGATATAAATTTGTTTCAATATAGAGATGAATTGACAGTCAGCTCATAGAATTGTCAAGGCCATTTGAAGAGCTTAGTCATTAATAAAGAAGTTGGCTTTAAATGAGCAAGCCTATTATACATTGAATGAATAAACAGGATGCTGCATCTGGGCAGCCTAATAAAGCAAGTACTGTAAAGTCCAAAACAGGTTGAGCAGCTTGTTACCTGAGGAACTAGAGGCACGTGTACTGTATTATAGTGATAGTATAGTGTGGCTAGAGGCACGTGGCCTGTATTATAATAATAGTATAGTGTGGCGAATATAAAGCTAATATAAAGAGTTTTACTCTTAATTGCTATACCCTGTATTTAACTGTTTTCAAATATTGCATGGACAAATAGAGCTATTTTATAACCTGAAGAAATCAGGAACTACTAGAAGGTGAACTTTACAAATGTGTCTTTATTGTATAACAGGCCCGAGACAAAAGGGCAATTGTATTTTATATTCTGAAATACATTATTTAAACAGGATGTGTGTTTTTACTTGCTATCTGAAGAAACCTTAAAATTGCAAAATATTTGTCTTACCATTAAATTTTAAAGGGAGATTCTTATTTTGGGATTTGGGTACCTGATAGTTCAGTGGGCCCGAGAGTGGGGAACAGAGGAGAGAATAGGAGAGATAGTAGCAAGAATGACGGTTGTAGTTGTTACTCAATCTAATGCTCCCCTGGACTGTGCTGTGATGCACCTTTCTTCCCTTTGGGGCAAACTATGGTCTTGGGCAATGGGTACCTAGAGAAGTCAGGGCCCCATTGCAAGGATCAAGCCAGGCCCCCCACACAGGACAGAAGGGTTTCCGCCGAAACCTCTTTCAATGATCCTTGGGCCATTTTTCCACTGCTTCATTTGCTAAAAGTTGTTTCTTTAGAGGGCAGAGCCCTGACCAAGTTTTCATCCCCAGTAGAATACGTGATGTTCCCAACTGGGCCCAATCTTGCCCTGGGCCCCATAGCAGTCGCATGGTCTGCCGCTGTGGTAGTTACGCCCCTGGTCTTGGGTTTCTCCTGCCTGATGGTGCAAGGCAAGGTCCACTGCAGCATTGGAGGAGGCAATGATAAGGTTTCCAGGAATCTTGAACCGGCGTCCAGGAATGGGGTGCAACACTTCTCTTGTACAATGCAACCACAGGGCAGACCCCACCATCACACAATGCTCTGCACCTTTTGTACAGGCTGCCATACTCATAGTTAAAATTGCTACAGGTTTCCATGACAGGATGCAGTACAGTGTAATTTCTGCCCTGTAAGCTTGTATTTGTAATTTTTGTAATTAATGTAATTTATTTTTCTTTGTTTGATTTGCCTGTTTAGCATAACCTCAGATATGTTTGAAGCCTTTTCTTGCCACACCCATAAACCAGCACCTCTGAGACGTGTGACTAAAGTTGCACTTTGCTTTTTGTCTTGCCTGGGAGTGATTGGCACACACACATGCTGGACACACATGGCATCGTTGTTTACTCAGGCACAGCATCATACATACAGTTGTGGCTGTGCCTGGTACTGCAGCTCACTGGAGTCCAGTCCCATTGAAGTAAACAGGACTAAGGGTCCTTTTACACAGACCCATGAACATGCAGAATTTTGGGACTACCTGATCATCAGCGGAGATAAAGGCTTTATTTACATGCAGTAGTCACCTCCTCTGTATGGTGATTGATACCACGATCACTTGTCCCAATAGGAAATTATTGTTCCTGCTCAGCAGATCTTTGTTTAGACCAGGGATGCTCAACCTGCGGCCCTCCAGCTGTTGTAAAACTACAACTCCCACCATGCCCTGCTGTAGACTGATAACTGTAGACAACCTGGGCATGCTGGGAGTTGGAGTTTTGCAACAGCTGGAGGGCCGCATGTTGGGCCTCCCAGGTTTAGACAGTACGATCTGCTGCATAGGAATAATGATTTTTGGTGGCTGCAGGATGACGCAATTACACAATGAACAAACAAATTTGGCACCTTATACACTGGCAAATTATCTGGATTGGGAGTTTATACAAATGCTCATCCCCAATAATCTGGGTCATTGATCCATGTAAAAGGATCTTAAAAGGGTTGAGCAAGAGAAAACAATGAAGGGGACGTGGCCACACCATTATATTCTGCATTACGAACTCAGCTGACAAAGCCTGCAAGGCAAGTTTAGGAACTTGCGACCTTGAGCTATTATTATTGAGATGGCTCCAGTTTATAAAGGGAAGGATTATGATAACGACATTATACAACGCCATATTATGTTCATTTGAATGAGATTTAAGGTATCATGCACACAGCACACCTGGGTTTGTACACACTTGGCCATTTTGCCAGGACTGGCCAACCGTGTAATGTGCATTGAGGGCTCACGACTCTCCCCCAGTAACAAGTGTCTGGAGAGAGAACGATTGGGCAGTTGGATTTCAGCATACTTAATCCCTTTGTTGATGGGAAAATAAACCACCAGTGGCATTCTCCCATGTCCTCATTCAAGCATTTGGGTTGCAGCTATCAAATGTGTATGGCCAGCTTTAAGTAGTATATGGCACTGTGTTTAAAGGGACCCTAAACCTCTAAACACATAAAAAATAACTAAATTCAAGTATACGCCTACAATACTGTCAGCAAGCTGAGTAATTTTGCTGAAATCTTTTAGGCAGAGAGGAGCCCTTATCTCCCTGTCTCCATCTTTGAATGTAGATCGACTGCGTGCTCCAGCATGACATCACAAAACCTTAAGTTTGGGTCATCTTGGTCCCCATTGACTATAAAGGAGTCCATAACATATATAGTTGTTATGGATCTGCAGGAGGGGAGCAGAGAGGCTCCAGGGCAACAATTACAGCAGTAACAAGTGAGGATTATGTGTCTGTTGTTTGCATTTACTTTGTGGTCAGATCTGTTAGAATTGTAGACCTACAGAGAAATTGCTGAGAAAATGCTATTGGTATTTCTTTAATTTCTTTACTTTAATCAGCTTTCCTAAAGCCCTGATAGGCAATTATGACTATCTATGGCACAATTTGGCAGGTAGAAAGGGAATTTATTTAGGTACATCTAGTAATTCAGCAGTCCCTATTACAAGTGTACATGCTGTGTTACCCAGCTGTCCTAGGATCCTGAAAAGCAAATATAAAATAATTTGGGAACAAGAACAGAGATTTATTTAGGAACATTTAACATCCAACAGTCCTAATACAGCTTCACATGCTATGTTACCCAGCTTTCCCGGGCCCTTAAAGGAAAATATGGGGGCTATCACATGATTTGGAAGCAAGAATGGGGATTTATTTAGGTACATTTAGTATTCAGCCACTATTACCACTCAGCATGCTACAGTATGTTATCTAGCTTTCCTGTGCAGTGAGAATGGGGTTTTATTTAGTTAAATTTAGATAGTTGGATAGTAGCCCCTATGACATCATTACAATATAGCAAATGGGAATTCTAATGGCATAATTAGGCAGGTCTTCCTTTCAGGAGCTTTGGAAAGCTGTAGGAGTGTAATGGAGGTAACATTTGGCTGTGTAAGCATTGCTGTCCTGATGCTATATGTGTGTACAATGGTATACATTACGTATACTGCTTCTGTCCCCTGTATTAGCTTCTGCCACAAAAACATCTTGTACTGTTGTTACTGTGAGTCAGTGAGGTACAGCTGGCTGGTGTTACTGTGTATACTACTACAGGGACTACCGAGTATGGCTGGTGAATTTTTTTTGTTATTGGTAACTAAGTGATTCCTTCCAACAAAATGACCACTTTCACTGTGTAGAGAAAGTATGAAGCATAAACCCAGCCCCCTCCTCCTAGACTTCCTGGCTCACGTAAACTAGCATCAGAGGGGGAGAGGGAGAAGACATGGCTGCAGCCTGAGAGAACAATATAACAATTGTGATACAGGACAGAAGAGGAACAAGAAAAATAAGAATATTATGTTAGTTGTTTTTTTTTTTTTTTGTTTACATTCTTGTTTCCAATGGTGCTCAAGTAGGGCCTTCCATCATATATAGACAATGATACAAGCTGGTACTGCAAGAAACTCATGAATGATTGACAATTTATTTATATGACAATGACATCCTCTGCGTCTGGAGGAAAGAAGGTTTGTACACAAACATAGAAGAGGATTCTTTATGGTAAGAGCAGTGAGACTATAGAACTCTGCCTGAGGAGGTGGTGATGGCAAGTTCACTAAAAGAGTTCAAGTGGGGCCTGGATGTATTTCTGGAGGGTAATAATATTACAGGTTATAATTACTAGAGATGGGTCGTTGATCCAGGGAGTTATTCTGATTGCCTGATTGGAGTCGGGAAGGAATTTTTCCCCTAGAGTGGGGAAAATTGGCTTGTACCTCACAGAATCCCTGTGAGGTACAAGCCAATTTGCCTTCCTCTGGTTCATCTTGCAGGATAACAGGCCGAACTGGATGGACAGATGTCTTTTTTCGGCCTTATAAACTATGTTACTATTAGTGTTGAGCGAGCATGCTCGGCCGAATATGATATCCGTCCAAGCATTGCGGTGTTCGGGACCACGCTGTGTTCGGCCGAACACCGCGTGTGCTCGAGCGCCATGCTCGAGTCCCCTCCCCGCACGCTAATTAGCCAATTAGCATGCGGGGAGGTACTGGCATTTACTGTAATGCCGTAGCCATCTTGGCTACTGTCATTACAATGATTGGCTGGCTGGGAAAGCGTCATCGGGCGCTATATATCACCCGGTGACATGTGACCTGGCTCAGACCGAGTCAGGGAGAGCTGCTGCAAAGAGGGACAGATGGTGTAGGGATAGAAATTGGCTAGACAGGGCTAGTAATTCTAACCAAAACTCACAGAAACAAAAAGATAAAAAATATCCTGCATGATGTGATAATAATGATTGCTGATGTTAGTGGCTATATATATCAAAATAAATCACAGAAAAAATAATAAATCACATCATGCAGGATGTTTTTTATCTTTTTGTTTCTGTGAGTTTTGCTTAGTTTATAACATGTACCTGAGGGAGTGGCACCTTCAGGTGTGAATGCGCTCTTAGCCTATCTTGAGTAGCATTCTTGTGCACTTTTGCTCTTCCTATCAAATTGAGCACCTTGATTGCGTGGTACATATAGGTGTGTTTGCTCCTCCTCTCATTGGTTGCTGTATGTACATAGAGGTCACTAGGAGCAACACACTTATATGTGCAGTGTCCACGCTCCTAGATATAAATGCCCAACGGCATAGTTAGGTTTAGCGTAGGACCTGCCTGACCTGAGACCACCGTGACGCTGGGTAGGTGGGCACAGATGTGTTTTGATCAAAATATATTGGCTAAGAGTCTCAGATTTTATCATATCAGAATGAGGTCTTAGTTTATACAGTATATATTGTTTGCATCTATTTTGTGCACTGATAATCTTTTTCTAGTAATTCTAACCTTAACACCACCTGCGCAGCTTGTGCATTCTAATCCTTTCTGTATCCTATATACCTGACATCCATTGTCATTTTTTCTGCCGCTAATCAAGGCCACTGTACCTGCGCTGCGTCTGCTGTATAACGTTTGCACAAGGAGGCACAGATAGTGTAGGGATAGGATAGTGTAGGGCTAGGCAGGGCTAGTTGTTCTGTTGAAAAGACCCAAAAGTCCTTTTAAGGACTATTGTTACATCTGGCTGCAATATATTTTTTTCTTTTGGGGCAAAAATAACGCAAGTTTGCCTGACCTTAACACCACCTGTGCAGCTTTTGCATTATAACGTTACTGTGTCCTATACAGCTGACATCCGGTGTCATTTTTTCTGCCGTTAATCAAGTCGACATTACCTGCGCGGCTTGTGCACTATAACGTTACTGTATCCTATGTAGCTGACATCCGGTGTCGTTTTTTCTGCCATTAATCAAGTCGACATTACCTGCGCGGCTTGTGAATTATAACGTTACTGTATCCTATATAGCTGACATCCGGTGTCATTTTTTTCTGCCGTTAATCAAGTCGACGTTACCTGCGCGGCTTGTGCATTATAACGTTGCTGTATCCTATATAGCGGACATCCGGTGTCATTTTTTTCCTGCCGTTAATCAAGTCGACATTACCATTACCATAATGTTTTAGATGGTCAGCTCACCAGCAGGCCCTCAACCATAATGTTTTAGACGGTCAGCTCACCAGCAGGCCCTCAACCATAATGTTTTAGACGGTCAGCATACTAGCAGGCCCTCAACCATAGTGTTTTAGACGGTCAGCTCATCAGCAGGCCCTCAACCATAATGTTTTAGACGGTCGGCTCACCACCAGGACCTCAACCATAATGTTTTAGACGGTCAGCTCAGCAGCAGCACGTCACCCCTATTGTTTTTGAGTGTCAGCAGCAGGCCATCAATCATAATTTTTCAAGGGTGTGTCTGATGCCCTCCTTTATGTGTAATAAAGGGTGTATTGGAGTGCCTGTTCCTTGTAATTTTTGTCAGGCCTTTCCCTTTGTGCATAGGCTTTATGAGTGTAGGAGTCCCACGACATGAACAATTGTACCACAATGTGAATGACGCCCTACTTTATGTGATATACAGTTTGTATCAGAGTGCCTCATCCGTGTAATTTTTGGCAGGACTTGCACTTTACGTACAAGTAAATATATGTTTCCTAACAATATTTCCTCTAAAATCAGTGTTATATTCGGTTTTGGGCGGTATTCTTGTCATTCTGTAAAAGTGGCGTAATACTCGGACAACATCGTTCCCAGCAGTGACTTCGGTGTCCAAGATGCATCCAGACATCCTCCCCATGCTGTTCCCAAACCATTTCAGTGGTGTTTCCACCATTTTCTGACCTTTCCCTATGAACAAGACACCCTCCCCTCTTCAGAGCAGGGGGTGCCTGGTTTAGTGCTCGAGTTCTCCCATTGACTTCCATTATACTCGGGTGCTCGGCCGAGCACCACCCAGTGTTCGGCCAGAGCACCTGAGCATTACATATACAGATTGCAGAGAAGTAAATTGGATAAATTATATATAATTATATTTTTTTTTTTCTTGTGTCTCGTCATATGGATTTCAAATACCAGTGAGAAATCTGAACAAATTATTAATGGATTTAGACATATGAAAAACTAATATTATAAAAATTACACCCTTATATTTATCTCATACAATGTTCAATTTAAAAAAAACTACATAAGTTGGATATTTACAAAAAGATTTAAAAAATATTTGATTTAATATATGGAATCTCTAAAATATTCATAACTCATAAAGTAATGTCCCAGGAAATGATTTTACCATTACGCAGAAATGCATCAAATAATTTCTTATAAAATCATGGAAGACGTGGACAAGGATTAAAATTTTAAAAACTACCCAAACACTGTTTATACTGATCCTTTATCAGAATAAATATAATTTTGTGGCTGAATGTCAGCATTTAAACAGTGTAACATTTGCAGCATATTCCTTGATGTCTAACATTTAAACAATCGTACGGAGGACAATCCTGAGGCAGCTGGACTTATATTAAAATGAATGTTTAATATTAACTGCAATGATCTCTTAACATTTTCCCAGCTGATATTATTAAATAAGCATTGAAATAGCACTCATTTGTATGTATTACAAAATTCAGTAATTCTTTACAGAGGGATTACATTTAGTGATAAGATAAAGAATGAATTGCCTTGTTTTACAGCACATGCATAAGGTTTTTTTTTTTCCTGCCATATTAATTTTGTTCACTGTTAATATACAGTATTAGAAACACTCAGGGACGGACTGGGAACTTAAAGTGGCCCTGGAAAAAACTAAAAGTGGTTGTATCTTACAGATGGGTCTAAACTGGTATCAGGTTGGGCCATCAGAAGCAGTTGGCAAACTGTCAGCTACATTGGTGTTAGGAGCAAAAATACAATGAAATATACCTTTAAGAAAATAGGACTGAGCTCCCTGACCCTTATAGGCAGCTCTATAGTCAAAAATGGAGAATTTTCATACAAGTTCTAAAAGTAGATAAAGGTAACCAAATAAAAAAAAAAAGAGTCAAAAATATTAGACTTGTTCATTTATTTATTTATGGAAATGATCCAATATCACGTGTCTGTGAGTGACAAAAATATGTGAACCTTTGCTTTCACCAGTGTGACCCCCTTGTACAGTAATAACTGAAATCAAACAATTCCAGTAATTGCACATCGGTGTTGAGGAATTTTTGCCCATTCCTCTGTACAAAACAGCCTCACAAACTTTTAAGCACCATTAAATATAGAGCTGTACAGTGATATGAAGCCCGGAATTATATACACAAACCTATAGTGATATATGTAGCATATCATTACACATACCACCCTATGGTAGCACATACAGTAGGAGGAGGAGGAGGAGGAGCTCTATTATATTATGTAACCTAGTAGAGGTTCTAGTTAGTATGTATACTATGCCCGTTCTTATTACAAGAGTATAATACTAATGTAACTAAATAATGTAAAGTTTGTATGGATCAGAAGCCTTTCTAGAAGGCCCAGAATGCTGAACTGGTGAATCATTGTTTGAGGGTGGCTGGCCTCTTTATGTCTCAACCTGACCAGCTCACTGGTATTTTTTCCCTGTAGAAACAATGGTCAATCCACCCCTGGAAACATGTGAACTAAGACATAGGACATCATTACAAGATAGCTATGGATCCACTCTTATTGGTGTAAGTAATGGGGTGTAGTGTAATGTCATAAATAGACACCTACACCTAGGTCTATGCTTTAATGGTGCAGTGATAAAGTGGATCACTGCAAAAGGGTTAAAAATGTCTGCCATCTTTTGTCTGCCGTATTATTGCTGTAAATAGTTGTTTTTATAAACTGCTATCCTGATGGCTATGCATAGGGGCTTAACAATCCCCCTTTAGGCGACGGCGTCTTGGGATGGGTTCTTTTCCTGGTTAGTTCAGCAGTTGTATAGTAGAGTGTGTAGTAAGCAAAAGCAAGCAAGAGAGAAAAAGCAGCTGAAATAGCAGGGAACAGTGAGCATAAGGGATTTGGAGAAGACAAACCAGGTTGCATCCTCTGATTAAGAAGAAAATTGCATTTATACCAGGTGGTAGAGCAACCTTAAAGTGAGACAGTGCATGGAACAAGTCTGTGAAGTTAACACATGTTTAAAGCTTTGGGCTCCACAGAATTTGGCTGGGCTACAAGCTTTCAGTCATACCCAAGTGAGAAGAGACTGTTTGAGGATGTGCAGTGGGCATTGTAGATCCACATCTTGAAAGACAGATAATTGCATAGTACCCCTTGGCTGGAAAGGAAAGATAGCACTGGTACTTTGAAAGTGATTCATGGAGCGCTTATATTCCATATATACAGCCTCAGAAACGGTGCCTACAGCCCATTACGGATGCATGCTGCTAAACTTCAAGTAAAGTTTATTTCCTCAACTCTACTACCTCCTCCTCAGGCATTGTTTGTTCTGGAATCCACTCCACGGTTTCCTTCCAGCCCTGGCCACAGCATGATTGCTGCTTGTTCCATGTAGCACTTCCTTGAGGGCCGGCACGCATCACTTCCTGTATTTTATGGGTTAGCTCACGTGCCCTTGCTGACCAATCCTAGCCCTCTTGCACATATATAAGTGGCTCAGCCCCCTTCCCAGGTGCCTGAGCATGAAGGTCCTTGTATCCTGCAAAGGTTTCTGATATAGAAAAATAGAAACATAGAAGATTGACGGCAGAAAAAGACCACTTGGTCCATCTAGTCTGCCCTTTTATTATTCCTTTATTGTTATCTTAGGATAGATACATGTTTATCCCAGGCATGTTTAAATTCAGTTAATGTGGATTTATCAACTACCTCTGCTGGAAGTTTGTTCCAAGCTTCTACTACTCTTTCAGTGAAATAATATTTTCTAATGGTGTTCTTGATTTTTCCCCCAACTAACCTCAGATTGTGCCCCCTTGTTCTTGTGTTCAGTTTCTTATTAATAACCCTTTCCCTCCTGAACTTTATTCAGTCCTTTAACATATTTAAAGGTTTCAATCATGTCCCCCCTTTCTCTTCTTTCCTCCAGACTATACATATTAAGAACTCTGAGTCTTTCTTGATAAGTTCTATGCTTTAGACCTTCCACCATTTTTGTAGCTCTTCTTTGGATCCGTTCTATTTTAGCAATATCCTTTTGCAGGTGAGGTCTCCAGAATTGAACACAGTATTCCAGATGTGGTCTCACTAGAGCTCTATACAGAGGGATCACAATCTCCCTCTTTCTGCTTGTTATGCCTCTAGCTATGCAGCCAAGCATACGATTTGCTTTCCCTACCGCCTGGTTGCATTGGTTACTCATTTTGAGGCTGTCAGAGATGACTACCCCCAAATCCTTCTCTTCTGAAGTCTTTGTTAACACAGAACTGCCAATACGATACTCAGAGGATTTCTTCTCCCCAAGTGCATTATTTTACATTTGAAAACATTGAACTGCAGTTTCCATTGTTTTGACCACTTATCTAATAAAGATAAATCATTCTCCATATTACAGACACCTCCTGGAACATCAACCCTATTACACACTTTTGTGTCATCAACAAACAAGCAAACTTTCCCTACCAAGCTGTCCCTTATGTCTCTTACAAACATGTTAAACAGAACAGGACCCAGAACAGATCCTTGTGGCCCCCACTTGTAACCAGCCTCTGCTCAGAATACAACATTAACAACATCCCTCTGGTATCTGTCCTTCATTCAACTGCAGATCCACTGAACTATCCAGGGGTTAAGTCCAATTTTTGATAACTTCTCTATCAGCTCTTTATGGGGAACCGTATCGAAAGCTTTACTGAAATCCAGGTAGGTGATATCCACAGCACCACCTTCATCCAGCACTTTAGTTACATAGTCAAAGAAATCAATGAGATTAGTCTGACATGATCGGCCCTCAGTAAAGCCATTCTGGTTTGGGTCCATCAAGTTGTTTGTTGTTAGGTGGTCAATTATCTTCTTTTTTAGAAGAGTCTCCATCATTTTTACCACTACAGTGTCACGAGTAGGCTTGCGTCTGGAATCAGACGTTCTGCGCGGCTTTCTAAGTGACATATTTGACAGGCTATTCCCTTTGTTTGGGTGCTGTTCACCACACCCCTTCCCCTTAGCTGTTGCCGCTTGGCAATTAGCTTTCTCCTATTGACCCCTTCTTCTCCCAGTATCCCTTGCGGTTTATATCTTCTGCTTACCTGGTTGAGAGTGGTGTGGATCTCGGCTGAGATCCAGTTGCTGAGTTATCTGCTTAAGTTAAGTTTATTCTGTTCCTTTTGTTGTTTTCCTTTTGGAGTCTCCTGTTCCTCCTTACGTTTGGGAGGAACGGGTTTACTCTCTTGTGTCACTAGACTGCAGGGTTTTCTAGGGTGCATTTAGATTAGGTTCCTGTGTATGAACTTTCCTACAATCCAGGCTTGTTCATACTGGTAGTCAGCCAGGGCCTAGTCTCAGGGTCCCCTGCAGGAGGTGACCGGTTCCCTGGTTTTGTCTGTTCCCATCCCTCATACGCTCGGTGTGGCTTTTCCCCCCACACCAGAGCGTGACATTATAAACCGCCGACAAACAAAAATTTATGTCATTTTTGTGCTGACATGGATGCTATTGCTGCACTGGCTGAACGGCTGCAGGGACTCAGCTTGGAGGTGGCTGACATCCGCAGGCTGGTGGTTCTGTGGGTGCTGAGTGTCAGGCCTGTTTGGAGCCTAAGGTCCCCCTTCCGGATAGATTTTCTGGGGAATGTGATAATTTTGTTCTATTTAGGGAGGCGTGCAAATTGTATTTCAGACTGCGTCCACATTCTTCTGGTAATGAGGAACAGAAGGTTGGTGTGGTCATCTCGCTGCTTAAAGGGGATGCGCAGTCATGGGCCTTTTCTCTGCCGACCGGATCACAGTCTCTCCGGTCAGTAGATGAATTTTTCAAGGCTTTAGGGATTATCTATGATGACCCGGATCGTATCTCCCTGGCTGAGACCCAGATACGTAACCTTTGTCAGGGTGAGCGGCCGGTTGAGACTTATTGCTCTGAGTTTCGGAGGTGGGCGACCAATACTGAATGGAACGATCCGGCTTTACGTAGCCAATTCTGTCAAGGTTTGTCTGAAAGGCTGAAGGACGCTTTGGCCTTTCAGGAAACTCGTGTCTTCGGAGGCCGCTATGTCTCTTGCTGTGCGCATGGATAGGCGCCTGAGAGAGCGATCTAGGGGCCCCCGCTCTCAGGAGATACTATCACATAGTGTACCGGCTTCCTATGACACTTTGGGTGAATATTCCCCTAGGTTGATGTCTGGGGATGAACCTATGCAATTAGGGGGAGCCACTCCTGTCTCCACCCATAAACATCTTGGTAATAAAAAGGGAGTGTGTTTTTTCTGTGGTCAGAAAGGACACTTTATCAATGTATGTCCATGCTTCCTATCTCTAAAAGAGAGAAAAGAAAAGGGGGCGTTGAATTCTCATCTCACTCTTGGTGGGTGGGTAGGGAGACTGAAAATGTGCATTTGTCTTCATCCTGTAGTACCCGTTTTCTCCTGACTGCCGAGGTGGCGCTAGAGTCAAAAGTTGTGAAAATTGAGGTGTTTATTGACAGCGGGGCAGGGGTGAACTTGATTGATGCTCAGTTTGTCCGTATGCATGGATTGTCGCCAAGTTCTTTGGATAAGAGGATTTCTGTGTTCGCCATTGATTCTGCACCTCTCTCTCAGAAGTGTTTGTCTCAGATGGTGCATGATATCAAATTAAGTGTGGGTGAATTTCGTCAGGAGCTTATTTCATGTTTTGTGTTGGAAGGTCTTCCTGCTCCTGTGGTTCTGGGTTTACCGTGGTTAAGCAAACATAATCCGTCCATTGACTGGCATACTAGACAAATTGTGGATTGGGGCGATTATTGTGTTGACAATTGCCTTAATACATCTTTTTCTGCTTTAACCACTAAGACTCTTCCTTCTTTTATATTGGATTTTTCTGATGTATTTTCTGAAGGTGGATGTCAGGATTTACCCCCTCAACGGGAATACGATTGTCCTATCAATCTTATTCCTGGAGCAAAATTGCCTAAATCTAGGCTGTATAACCTTTCTGGACCTGAGAGAACGGCCATGAAGGAATATATTGCTGAGAGTTTGGCCAAAGGACATATTAGGCCTTCCAAATCTCCTGTGGCAGCAGGGTTCTTTTTTGTTAAAAAAAAGGACGGATCCCTTAGGCCATGTCTGGATTTCCGTGAACTCAATAGGATTACTGTCCGTGATCCATACCCCCTTCCTTTGATTCCTGACTTGTTCAACCAGATTGTGGATGCCAAGGTGTTCTCCAAGTTGGACTTAAGGGGGGCATATAATCTGGTCAGGATCAAAGAAGGGGATGAATGGAAGACGGCCTTTAACACTCCTGAGGGCCACTTTGAGAACCTGGTCATGCCTTTTGGGTTGACCAATGCTCCTGCTGTCTTCCAGCATTTTGTTAATGACATTTTTCATCATCTTGTGGGGAGGTTTGTAGTCGTGTATTTGGATGACATACTAATCTATTCTCCAGATATTGTGACACATCAGGATCATGTGAGGCAGGTGTTGCAAATCTTAAGAGATAACAAGTTGTATGCAAAATTAGAGAAATGTGCTTTTGCTGTACATGAGGTGCAATTCTTAGGATACCTGCTTTCATCTTCAGGTTTTCGTATGGATCCAGAGAAAGTCGGTGCTGTTCTGAACTGGGACCGACCTGATAATCTGAAGGCTCTTATGCGATTTTTGGGGTTCACCAACTATTACAGAAAATTTATTAAGAACTATTCGACTATAGTTAAACCCTTAACTGACATGACTAAGAAAGGGACGGATGTCTCTGTGTGGTCTGATGCAGCGTTGCAAGCCTTCTCCTCTTTTCTTCTGCCCCTATATTGGTGCAGCCAGATGTGTCACAACCTTTCATTGTGGAGGTTGACGCATCCGATGTGGGGGTAGGAGCTGTGTTATCACAGGGCCCATCACCTGGTAAATGGCGCCCATGTGCTTTTTTTAAAAAAAAACTCTCTGTGGCAGAGAGAAATTATGATGTGGGTAACAGAGAGTTACTGGCCATTAAATTGGCTTTTGAGGAATGGCGTCATTGGTTGGAAGGGGCGATTCATCCAATCACGGTATTCACTGATCACAAAAATCTGGCTTACCTGGAGTCGGCTAGACGACTTAATCCGAGGCAGGCCAGATGGTCTTTGTTCTTCACCAGATTCAATTTCATTGTCGCATACCGTCCTGGGGTTAAGAATGTGAAGGCGGATGCCTTGTCACTTAGTTTTCCTGGGGGTGGTGATTTTGAAGATCCGAGCCCTATATTGTCTGAAGGAGTGGTGATATCCGCTCTTTACCCTGATCTTGAGGCTAAAGTGTTTGAGGCCCAGGGAGATGCACCGGAGTCTTGCCCTCACGGGAAGTTGTTTGTTCCTTCTGATTTGCGTCATAAGGTGTTTGAGGAGCATCATTCTTCGGTGCTTGCGGGACACCCTGGGAGTAAATCCACTGTCGACCTCATCTCTCGTAGATTCTGGTGGCCTGGGCTGCGTAAGTGTGTTGAGGAATATGTGTCAGCCTGTAGTGTCTGCGCACGCTCTAAGGTGACACATACTCATCCCTCTGGACCCCTACTTCCATTACCCATCCCTTCCAGACCATGGACTCACCTATCCATGGACTTCATTACTGATCTGCCTGAGTCATCTGGTAAGACAGTTATTCTGGTGGTTGTAGATCGTTTTAGTAAAATGGTGCACTTTATTGCATTACCCGGACTCCCCAATGCTAAAACTCTTGCACAAGTGTTTGTTGACAACATTGTGAAACTTCATGGCATTCCCACTGACGTGGTCTCTGATCGTGGGACTCAGTTTGTGTCCAGATTCTGGAGGGCATTCTGTACTCGGCTCGGGGTATAACTGTCTTTTTCCTCTGCCTTTCATCCCCAGACGAATGGACAGACTGAGCGTACCAATCAGAATCTAGAGACTTACTTGAGATGTTTTGTCTCTGAGAACCAGGAGGAGTGGTCCTCGTTTTTGTCTCTGGCTCAGTTTGCCATAAATAATCGCAGATAGGACTCCAGTGGTAAGTCACCATTTTTTGGTGCATATGGCTTTCACCCGCAGTTTGGCACATTTTCTGGTTCTGATACTTCTGGTATTCCTGAGGAAGAACGTTTTTCGTCATCATTGTCTTCCATATGGCGAAAAATTCAAAATAACTTGATAAATATGAGTAACAAGTACAAACGTGTGGCTGACAGGAGACGCATGAATGGTCCGGACCTAAATGTGGGTGATTCTGTGTGGCTGTCTACTAGGAACATTAAGTTGAAAGTTCCTTCTTGGAAGTTGGGTCCAAGATTTATTGGCCCATATAAGATCACGGCCATTATTAATCCTGTAGCATTTCGTCTTGAACTTCCTCAGGCCCTGAAAATCCATAATGTGTTTCACAGATCTTTGTTGAAGAGGTATGTTGAACCTCTGGAGCCATCTCCCTTGCCACCCGTGCCTGTCTTGGTGGATGGTAATTTGGAATTTCAGATTGTCAAGATCATTGATTCTCGAGTTCTTCGTGGGACCCTTCAATATCTTGTTCATTGGAAGGGTTATGGTGCTGAGGAGAGGTCATGGGTACCGGCATCTGACGTGAATGCCAGTCGTTTGGTGAAAGCCTTTCACAGGTGTCATCCTGATAAAGTTGGTCCTGGGTGCTCGGAGGTCACCCGTAAAAGGGGGGGTAATGTCACGAGTAGGCTTGCGTCTGGAATCAGACGTTCTGCGCGGCTTTCTAAGTGACATATTTGACAGGCTATTCCCTTTGTTTGGGTGTTGTTCACCACACCCCTTCCCCTCAGCTGTTGCCACTTGGCAATTAGCTTTCTCCTATTTACCCCTTCCTCTCCCAGTATCCCTTGCGGTTTATATCTTCTGCTTACCTGGTTGAGAGTGGTGTGGATCTCGGCTGAGATCCAGTTGCTGAGTTATCTGCTTAAGTTAAGTTCCTTTTGTTGTTTTCCTTTTGGAGTCTCCTGTTCCTCCTTACGTTTGGGAGGAACGGGTTTACTCTCTTGTGTCACTAGACTGCAGGGTTTTCTAGGATGCATTTAGATTAGGTTCCTGTGTATGAACTTTCCTACAATCCAGGCTTGTTCATACTGGTAGTCAGCCAGGGCCTAGTCTCAGGGTCCCCTGCAGGAGGTGACCGGTTCCACACCAGAGCGTGTCAAGCTGACTGGCCTATAGTTACTAGATTCTTCTCTACTACCCTTCTTGTGAATGAGTACAACATTGGCCATTCTCCAATCATCAGGAACATCTCCTGTAAGAAGGGACTGATTATACAGATCAGTCAGGGGGCCAACAATCACAGATCGGAGTTCTTTAAGAACTCTGGGGTGGATGCCATCCGGACCCATTGCCTTATTTAACTTTAGCTGGACAAGTTCCTATAGAACATCAGCCTCTGAAAACACTGGGGCTGAAACCTTACAATTAGAGGCAATGCTATGTCCAGCCATGTTCTGATTATGAAAGTCGCCATCTGAAAAAACTGAGCAGAAGTAGTTATTCAGATGGTCAGCGACCGTCTTATCCACATCTATATACAGATTTTTTCCATTGCAAAGTTTTGTAATGCCGCAGTTTTTCTTCTTCCTGTCACTAATATATCTGAAGAAGGTTTTATTACCCTCCTTAACAGATTTGGCCATTTCTTCCTCCTTTGAAGCTTTAGCAGTATTAATAATCTGTTTTGCCTTCTTCTGTATAATTTTATACACTTCTCTGTCCGTTACACTTCCAGACTCTTTATACCTCTTATAGGCAGACTTTTTATCATTCACTATAGCTCTTATCTCTCTAGTAAACCATAGTGGATTTCTCTGTCTTTTCCTTTTGCTAATTTGTCTAACATATAGTCTAGTTGCCTTTAAGAGGACTTCTTTAAATGCCTTCCACTGAGCACTCGCTCTTGCTGTTTTATCCCACCCTTTTAATTCTTTCTTTACATATTCCCCCATAACCTCAAACTTGGTCTTCTTAAAATCCAATACTTTGGTTGCAAAATGGGATTTCTCAAAGTCAGTTTGGATTTCGAACCACAAACAATGGTGGTCACTGGAACCTAGATTTTCTCCCACCTTCACCTCAGATACCAGTTCCCCGTTTGTAAATACTAGATCTAGGATATTTTCACCTCTAGTTGGCGCTTTCACCAACTGTTTTAGGGACATCCCCGTCAGGGCCTCTACTATGTTCCTACTTTTGAATGTGGACGCACAAGGGATGTTGAAGTCTCCCATAACTACAATATCTCCCTTTACTGCCATTTGGGTAATCTTGTCCACCTGCATAATGTCATGTTCTTCAGATTGCCCTGGAGGACTATAGATAGCACCTACTCTGGTAACAGATCCCTTTTTATTTTGCAAGCAGACCCAGAGAGTCTCCAACTCCTTACATGAATTTTGGATCACTGTTGATTTTATTCTATCTTTAACACAAATGGCTACCCCCCCCCCCCTCTCTGCCCTATCTTTCCTATACAAAGTGTATCCTGGAATGGCTGTTTCCCAGTCATTGCAATCTCTGAACCATGTCTCTGTTATTACAACCAAGTCCAAATTATCTCTACAAACTATTGATATTAGCTCACAGAGCTTGTTGCCTAAGCTGCGAGCATTTGTACACATTACAGGAAGAACATTACATTTATCACCAACAACTCCATCTACCTCCCTGACAACATCACCAACATCATCCACCGCACTAACATCCGTATCTAAAGCACCAGCGACCACTTCTTCTGCACCAACAACTGTAACTACCACACTAACAGATTGCTGATCAAGAAGCTCAATACCCTGGTACACCAAAACTGTTCGGGAACAGAAATCATTCTCCTCAATAAAATTCCTGTCCCCTCCATCTAGTTTAAATGCCGAAAAAACACCTGAACTCTTCTCCAAGTACCTCAGTACCTTTGTGTGACGGGTGCAGACCATCTCTCTTGTACATGTCCTTACTACTCCACATACTAACATTGTGACTAACAAACCCAAAACCTTCATCTTTACACCACTGCCTTAGCCAACCATTGAACTCTAGGATACGACATGCCTTAATATTTTGAGAGCGGACTGGCAAAATCTCTCACTGCTCGTGTTCCTGTTTACCTGACTCATGCTTGTGTTTCTGGAATCCGCTACCTGCTTTATCCCTGCCTGCTTGCCTTGACGTTCCTGTTGTTGACCTGGATTGCCTGACCTGTACCTGTGCCGACTGCCCTGACCTATTGCTTGTTTGACTTTGCCTCTGCCTCATCCTTTGGTCCTGCACTGTTGCTCCTGGTTACAACTCAGCCTGCTGACTACGTCTGTACCTCTTGTACCTCCTGGTCCATCTGGATTAGCTGCCTTGTGTGTCAATCCTCCTCAGGAGGTAGCGACCTGGTGTTCCCCTCGGGAAAGTCTATCCCTACCATTAGGGGTACTGTGAAGAACAAGGGTTACACTTAGACAATGCCCTTTGAGGAAGTAGGACACGTGGCGCAGTGAGTTCACACCCGCTGGTTCGTGACAGAGAGCAAGGCCTGGCATTGTTTGCCTTATGTATGCATTGTGGGGCTTTACATGAGCAGTACTAATGCAGTCACTCTTGGGATAGAGGGAAAGAGGTACTCCAATTTGATAAGAATTCAGCTTAAAACACTGTTTAGAACCACCTCCCAAGAGTGAAAAAAAAGGCTACAGATTATGCCATCAAGCAGTTCCTCTGACAGATTTTATTGTGAATCAGACAGGGTAGGCTATTGGCATCTTTGGTTGTAAGTGTCTATTATGTAATGCAGGGTTTCAGGTTTGCCTGTCCTGAATTGTGGTGATAGGTGTCTTTGTTTTCCCTCACCTTCCAGGACACTCTGTAAAGCCGTGGGAGCTGGTCACTCTGCTATCTGTAACGCCGTAGCTTTGATGACTTTCTGCAGCCTTTGGACCTTTGGTCCTAAGCTCCAATGGAGCAGGTGTTTATGGATGTGCTACCTGTCTCCTTACTAGCCTAGATAGCTCTACCTCCTGACAGAAAGTAGGACCAGCCCACTGCTATCAAAATGGGGGATGGAGTGGTTAGCTCCATCCACAGTGACACCCATATGCCATCTGCTGGTGTAACAGTGTATGACATCAAAAGACAGTAGCATTACAAACCAAACAATTAGCAGATACCCTATCCCATATATCGTACCCTATAAATACTCCATACCTGCCCCCCCCCAAAGTGTCCATAGGCATTAATTTACTTTGATCACCCTCTGGTGAGTGAGTGCATAGTAGTACTATACAGGTTTCAAGAAGAGGACACTTCCCACAAAGTACATGGCTAAGTATATAAAACAAAGTTACTCAATGTTTTATATAGCTTTTAACTTTTTTCATTAGAGAAGGATCTCTTTTCATTCATTTCCTGATTACTTTTTTATTACTTGAAAGTACATGTATGCTGTTATTCATTAGATGCCTCTGAATTTCACCAGTTTGCTAGTGTGGGATGGACGTAAATTATACCGTACGCTCCAGGCTCTACATGTTTCAGGTGCTTATCCTGAAATACAGTATTTGTATTCCTTTTTGACTCTTTTAATAAGAAGACTTTGTATTTGCACATGAAAGTCACAAGGGATGAACAGTCATCAAACCTCAAATGGGTCATCATCCTGCCTTCCATTCACTTCTTCCAAGTACAGCACGTTTGCATTGTTTCCTTTGTGCTATATGCGTATCTTGTTTTCCAGCCTAAGCCACCATGTCTTACTTCTCTTTAAGGTAAAGAAAAGAAAATAATTTTTATATGAACTATTTGTCACGAGTGGTCTTGCGTCTGGAATCAGACGTTCTGCGCGGCTTTCTAAGTGACAGGTTTGACAGGCTATTCCCTGTGGTTTGGGTGCTGTTCACCACACCCCTTTCCCTCAGCTGTTGCCGCTGGGCAATTAGCTGTCTCCTACTTACCTCTTCCTCTCCCAGTATCCCTTGCGGTTTATATCTGCTACTTACCTGGTTG
Source organism: Rhinella marina (assembly GCA_900303285.1). NCBI lineage: Eukaryota > Metazoa > Chordata > Amphibia > Anura > Bufonidae > Rhinella > Rhinella marina. The sequence continues at coordinate 122,294 of ONZH01029816.1, forward strand.
AGAGTGGTGTGGATCTCGGCTGAGATCCTGTTGCTGAGTTCTACCTAAAGTTAAGTGTTTTCCCTTCCTTTGGTTATTCCTGTTTGAGTCTCCTGTTCCTCCGTACGCTTGGAGGAACGGGTTACTCTCTTGTGTCATTAGACTGCAGGGTGTTCTAGGGTTTATTCAGATTAGGTTCCTGTGTATGAGCTCTCCTACCACCCGGGTTAGTTCATACTGGTAGCCAGTTAGGGCCTAGTCTTAGGGTCCCCTGCAGGAGGTGACCAGTTCCCTGGTTTTGTCTGTTCCCATCCCTCATACGCTCGGTGTGGCTTTTCCCCCCACACCCGAGCGTGACATTATAAACCGCCACTAACAAAAATTTGTCATTTTTGTGCTGACATGGATGCTATTGCTACACTGGCTGAACGGCTGCAGGGACTCAGCTTGGAGGTGGCTGACATCCGCAACCAGATTCAGAGACCACAGGCTGGTGGTTCTGGGGGTGCTGAGTGTCAGGCCTGTTTGGAGCCTAAGGTCCCCCTCCTGGATAGATTTTCTGGGGAATGTGATAATTTTGTTCTATTTAGGGAGGCGTGCAAATTGTATTTCAGACTGCGTCCACATTCTTCTGGTAATGAGGAACAGAAGGTTGGTGTGGTCATCTCGCTGCTTAAAGGGGATGCGCAGTCATGGGCCTTTTCTCTACCGGCCGGATCGCTGTCTCTCCGGTCGGTAGATGAATTTTTCAAGACCCTAGGGATTATCTATGATGACCCGGATCGTATCTCCCTGGCTGAGACCCAGATACGTGACCTTTGTCAGGTTGAGCGGCCGGTTGAGACTTATTGCTCTGAGTTTCGGAGGTGGGCGACCAATACTGAATGGAACGATCCGGCTTTACGTAGCCAATTCTGTCAAGGTTTGTCTGAAAGGCTGAAGGACGCTTTGGCCTTTCAGGAAACCCCTGTGTCTTTGGAAGCCGCTATGTCTCTTGCTGTACGCATGGATAGGCGCCTGAGAGAGCGATCTAGGGGCCCCCGCTCTCAGGACGTACTATCACATAGTGTACCAGCTTCCTATGATACTTTGGGTGAATATTCCCCTAGGTTGATGTCTGGGGATGAACCTTTGCAATTAGGGGGAGCCACTTCTGTAGCCACCCGCAATCATCTTGGTAATAAAAAGGGTGTGTGTTTTTTCTGTGGTCAGAAAGGACACTTTATCCGTGTATGTCCATGCTTCCTATCTCTAAAGGAGAGAAAAGAAAAGGGGGCGTTGAATTCTCATCTGACTCTTGGTGGGGTGGGTAGGGAGACTGAAAATGTGCATTTGTCTTCATCCTGCAGTACCCGTTTTCTCCTGACTGCCGAGGTGGCGCTAGAATCAAAGGTTGTGAAAATTGAGGTGTTTATTGACAGCGGGGCAGGGGTGAACTTGATTGATGCTCAGTTTGTCCGTATGCATGGATTGTCACCAAGTTCTTTGGATAAGAGGATTTCTGTGTTTGCCATTGATTCTGCACCTCTCTCTCAGAAGTGTTTGTCTCAGATGGTGCATGATATCAAATTAAGAGTGGGTGAATTTCATCAGGAGCTTATTTCATGTTTTGTGTTGGAAGGTCTTCCTGCTCCTGTGGTTCTGGGTTTACCGTGGTTAAGCAAACATAATCTGTCCATTGACTGGCATACTAGACAAATTGTGGATTGGGGCGATTATTGTGTTGACAATTGCCTTAATACATCTTTTTCTGCTTTAACCACTAAGACTCTTCCTTCTTTTATATCGGATTTCTCTGATGTATTTTCTGAAGGTGGATGTCAGGATTTACCCCCTCACCGGGAATACGATTGTCCTATCAATCTTATCCCTGGAACAAGATTGCCTAAATCTAGGCTGTATAACCTTTCTGGACCTGAGAGAACGGCCATGAAGGAATATATTGCTGAGAGTTTGGCCAAAGGACATATTAGGCCTTCCAAATCTCCTGTGGCAGCAGGGTTCTTTTTTGTTAAAAAAAAGGACGGATCCCTTAGGCCATGTCTGGATTTCCGTGAACTCAATAGGATTACTGTCCGTGATCCGTACCCCCTTCCTTTGATTCCTGACTTGTTTAACCAGATTGTGGATGCCAAGGTGTTCTCCAAGTTGGACTTAAGGGGGGCATATAATCTGGTCAGGATCAAGGAAGGGGATGAATGGAAGACGGCCTTTAACACTCCCGAGGGCCACTTTGAGAACCTGGTCATGCCTTTTGGGTTGACCAATGCTCCTGCTGTCTTCCAGCATTTTGTTAATGACATTTTTCATCATCTTGTGGGGAGGTTTGTAGTCGTGTATTTGGATGACATACTAATCTATTCTCCAGATATTGTGACACATCAGGATCACGTGAGGCAGGTGTTGCAAATCTTAAGAGATAACAAGTTGTATGCAAAATTAGAGAAATGTGTTTTTGCTGTACATGAGGTGCAATTCTTAGGATACCTGCTTTCATCTTCAGGTTTTCGTATGGATCCAGAGAAGGTCTGTGCTGTTCTGAACCGGGACCGACCTGAAAATCTGAAGGCTCTTATGCGATTTTTGGGGTTCACCAACTATTACCGAAAATTTATTAAGAACTATTCGACTATAGTTAAACCCTTAACTGACATGACTAAGAAAGGGACGGATGTCTCTGTGTGGTCTGAAGCAGCATTGCAAGCCTTCTCTGCTGTAAAGGAGTGCTTTTCCTCTGCCCCTATATTGGTGCAGCCAGATGTGTCACAACCTTTCATTGTGGAGGTTGACGCTTCCGATGTGGGGGGAGGAGCTGTGTTATCACAGGGCCCGTCACCTGGTAAATGGCGCCCATGTGCTTTTTTTTCGAAGAAACTCTCTGTGGCGGAGAGAAATTATGATGTGGGTAACCGAGAGTTACTGGCCATTAAGTTGGCTTTTGAGGAATGGCGTCATTGGTTGGAAGGGGCGAATCATCCAATCACGGTATTCACTGATCACAAAAATCTGGCTTACCTGGAGTCGGCTAGACGACTTAATCCGAGGCAGGCCAGATGGTCTTTGTTCTTCACCAGATTCAATTTCATTGTCACATACCGTCCTGGGGTTACGAATGTGAAGGCGGATGACTTGTCACGTAGTTTTCCCGGGGGTGGTGATTTTGAAGATCCTAGCCCTATACTGTCTGAAGGAGTGGTGATATCCGCTCTTTACCCTGATCTTGAGGCTAAAGTGCTTGAGGCCCAGGGAGATGCGCCAGAGTCTTGCCCTCCCGGGAAGTTGTTTGTTCCTTCTGATTTGCGTTATAAGGTTTTTGAGGAGCATCATTCTTCGGTGCTTGCGGGACACCCTGGGAGTAAATCCACTGTCGACCTCATCTCTCGTAGATTCTGGTGGCCAGGTCTGCGTAAGTGTGTTGAGGAATATGTGTCAGCCTGTAGTGTCTGCGCACGCTCTAAGGTGACACATACTCGTCCCTCTGGACCCCTACTTCCATTACCCATCCCGTCCAGACCATGGAATCACCTATCCATGGACTTCATCACTGATCTGCCTGAGTCGTCTGGTAAGACAGTTATTCTGGTGGTTGTAGATCGTTTTAGTAAAATGGCGCACTTTATTGCATTACCCGGACTCCCCAATGCTAAAACTCTTGCACAAGTGTTTGTTGACAATATTGTGAAACTTCATGGCATTCCCACTGACGTTGTCTCTGATCGTGGGACTCAGTTTGTGTCCAGATTCTGGAGGGCGTTCTGTACTCGGCTCGGGGTACAACTGTCTTTCTCCTCTGCCTTTCATCCCCAGACGAATGGACAGACTGAGCGTACCAATCAGAATCTGGAGACTTATTTGAGATGCTTTGTCTCTGAGAACCAGGAGGAGTGGTCTTCGTTTTTGTCTCTGGCTGAGTTTGCCATAAATAATCGCAGACAGGACTCCACTGGTAAGTCACCATTTTTTGGTGCATATGGCTTTCACCCGCAGTTTGGCACATTTTGTGGTTCTGATACTTCTGGTATTCCTGAGGAAGAACGTTTTTCATCATCATTGTCTTCCATATGGCGAAAAATTCAAAGTAACTTGATAAATATGGGTAACAAGTACAAACGTGTGGCTGACAGGAGACGCATGAATGGTCCGGACCTAAATGTGGGTGATTATGTGTGGCTGTCTACTAGGAACATTAAGTTGAAAGTTCCTTCATGGAAGTTGGGTCCAAGATTTATTGGCCCATATAAAATCACGGCCATTATTAATCCTGTAGCATTTCGTCTTGAACTTCCGCAGGCCCTGAAAATCCATAATGTGTTTCACAGATGTTTGTTGAAGAGGTATGTTGAACCTCTGGAGCCATCTCCCTTGCCACCCGCGCCTGTCTTGGTGGATGGTAATTTGGAATTTCAGATTGTCAAGATCATTGATTCTCGAGTTCTTCGTGGGACCCTTCAATATCTGGTTCATTGGAAGGGTTATGGTGCTGAGGAGAGGTCATGGGTACCGGCATCTGACGTGAATGCCAGTCGTTTGGTAAAAGCCTTTCACAGGTGTCACCCTGATAAAGTTGGTCCTGGGTGCCCGGAGGTCACCCGTAAAAGGGGGGGTAATGTCACGAGTGGTCTTGCGTCTGGAATCAGACGTTCTGCGCGGCTTTCTAAGTGACAGGTTTGACAGGCTATTCCCTGTGGTTTGGGTGCTGTTCACCACACCCCTTTCCCTCAGCTGTTGCCGCTGGGCAATTAGCTGTCTCCTACTTACCTCTTCCTCTCCCAGTATCCCTTGCGGTTTATATCTGCTACTTACCTGGTTGAGAGTGGTGTGGATCTCGGCTGAGATCCTGTTGCTGAGTTCTACCTAAAGTTAAGTGTTTTCCCTTCCTTTGGTTATTCCTGTTTGAGTCTCCTGTTCCTCCGTACGCTTGGAGGAACGGGTTACTCTCTTGTGTCATTAGACTGCAGGGTGTTCTAGGGTTTATTCAGATTAGGTTCCTGTGTATGAGCTCTCCTACCACCCAGGTTAGTTCATACTGGTAGCCAGTTAGGGCCTAGTCTTAGGGTCCCCTGCAGGAGGTGACCAGTTCCCTGGTTTTGTCTGTTCCCATCCCTCATACGCTCGGTGTGGCTTTTCCCCCCCACACCCGAGCGTGACACTATTACTGTATGATGAATAGTTGTGTGCAGGACTTCAAGGGAAAAAAATGTAGTGGACTTTCATTATAGGTCTGAGCACCTACACAAACACACTGTCAAATACAAATAGCTTGAATTTTTTAGCCACTCTTCAGCCTATTTTGTATCTAGAGGCAAAGCGTGAAGCTCTTGGGCCACGATGCAAAATCTATAACAGGTCCTCCATCTAACGTGCCAGTTATAATACTGATTTTCTCTTACGTGGCAAAGCTCACTTTGGGCCCCCTCAGCCATTAGACCCCAGGTGCGACTGCTACTCCATCATCTGTTATAGCTGGCACCTGCTTGTGTTTCTATCTACTGTCTACTTTCTTCTAAGCAGTTGAAGTCATTGAAAGAAACAGCAAAAAGGGTTCTGAGGGTTTCATATACCTTGTTAGTTAAAGAGGTTATCGAAGACTACATAAAGCCCCCCTTAATGTGCCGGGCCCCGCACAGTGATTATACTTACCTTGGTTCCCGCTCCCTGCGCCGCTCCTGGTCCTCACACCCCTGCTGCAGCTCCTTCCTGCAGGGATGAAAACATCCGGTGACGGGGGGTAGCAGCCAATGGCAGGCGGGAACGGGGACAAGCCTCCTTAGCGTCACCAGCAATACTAGTGAGGCTTATCCCCCATCCCTGCCTGCCATTGGCTGCTCCCCCTGCCACCAGATGATTTGATCCCTGCACAGGGAGAAGCAGCAGTGGCAGTACGGGGACCAGGAGTGGCGCAGGGAATGGGGACCCAGGTAAGTATAATCACTGTGAGGGGAACGGCACATGAAGGGGGCTTTATATAGTCTCGGATAAGCCTTTTAATCAGGCAACCTCTCTCTCTCTCAAAAACACATCTTATCCTACATGGCACAGACACTTACTATTATGTTTCCTCACAGACTATACGGTGATTGCCAACATGGAGACACTTTGTGATGAGCTTATAACAAAGAGAGATTGTCCAAAGCAGAAACAGTTGAATGAGACTGAGCTGATTTGGGCTATGATACCAGACACATTCCCTACAGTCATTGCCTGGTAAACAATGAAGGGGATGTGATGGAATCAGCAGACTTGTGAGAGCGCTGAGAGTTGTACACTCACCAATTTGGTACTGATGGCATATCCTGAAGATGGACAGGCCAATCAATTTACCATTCTGGAGAAGCCCTTTAAAAAGTAGTCAATATGACTGCAATGCAATGTAAGAATGCTGTGGATATCAGATCAGCGGGAGTCTGACACCAAGGACCCTCTCCAGTCAGCTGTTAGAAGAGGCAAGGCACTCCTTGAGCATCGTGACCTTTTCCTAAGCCATGTGACCTCGCCGTACATCCGTCACATGGCCTGATTGCAGCTCCACCCCATTGAACTGAATGGGGCTGAGCTGCAATACCATGTACAGCCACTGTACAATGTATGGCACTGTGCTTGGAAAGCTGCATGAAGCCAGCAGCGCTCGCCAGTGCTCCAGTAAGCATAGCTGCTCCCTTAAACAGCTGGTTGACTTGGGGAGGCCAGGACTCGGACCCCTGCGAACATGATAATTATGACCTATCCTGAGGATAGGTCATTACTATCCATTCCTGGATAAACTCTTTAAGGGTTTTATACACATTTTGAACCATGTTCAACAAGGGGCCATGGCTTAGCAGGAAAGAGGGCATGATTTAACATGGAATATTATGTGCCAAAATTGCATCAGATTTTTATGCAAAAAAAAGTAAGCCAGCTAATAGTATAAGATTAGGGAGCAATGTATCAAATGCACTGCACCATCTTTCTCAAAGTTGTAAGTTGTTTCTTAAGTTTGACATATCTTTAAATATGTGGAGATTTTACTAGCTAACCACACCACTTTTCAAAATTGGAGTAAGTGGTGTCAAATCACAAAAAGTGCAAAAAGGCCCAAAAAGTCTCAAAAGCCATCTTTTTTGAAGCCAGACATCAGAAGTGCATAAATCCCCTTCTACCCCAAATCTCTTGAGACCTGCTTGTATTATTCTGCAAGATTTATCATCCAGCATCAGCCACTGTAATAAATCTGAAGCATTAGACTAATGGCCCACTTAGACTGCCCAATTTTGGGGCAGGACAAGCGCCAGTAGACAATAAACACAACCATTAGCGCTCATTTGCACTGGCCTATTACACAAGCTATTGCTACCGTAGTCATTCCCCCTCATTCAGTTCTATTATCGACAGCACACCCTGATTACAGAGAGATATGCTGCCTGATAATTGTGCATCTTTCATCATGATTATATGGCCCCATTATTGGTAACAACCATTCCTATGAACCTATGAAAGTTTGTACTTACTAAATCTAAGACAGTATTAGTAAATCTACCCTTTTGTATTTCTTCCTTTATTGTTGTATGATGTTTAAAAAAAGAAAATAAGAGGAGATGTAACACCATTGCAACATAAGCCAAGGGATACACTTTATAATTATTTTTCTGTATATTTTGGATTTTTTTTATTATTTTTGTGGTTAATTACCATAAATAGGTAAATGTAATGTTTTCCTCTTATTCATGTGTTCAAGACAGGAACACAAACATCCCCAGATGAGAACATTGAACTGATAACCCTTTAAACAGTCATTGATTGCCAATACAGTACATGTCCTATATGTTTACTGTTTGACAGTAGTTCACGTTAACAATTAACCGTATAGGAAATATACCACAATATTTACCACAGACACTATGAACCTTGACTTTGTAACCTACATATGAAACATCCTTCCTTATCTCTCCAGCAGTATCACACTAACAGTGACCTAGCATGAAGGCTAAAGGTGGCTATACACCTGAGGGCACTATTAGACCACACGATATTCGGACCAGTTATCGGCAACAAACGTTCATAGTAACACTCAATCCCGATAATTGGCCTGTATAATTGAGCAGCCGATTAAGAAAAAAAAACACAATGCAACAGCACTGTGCAAACCAAATAAAAAATGTCATAGTAATAGAATGTATTCTGATGATAATGCTACGCTTATTTTGCAAATGTGAGATTCTTGGCAAATACATTTTGTACAAAATTACTTGGGCCCATCTGCCAAACGTCAAGGCGACAGGTAACACTGAGTGTTAGGTTCTCGTCTTACAGAGATGGCCTTGACGTTTGGCAGAGGGGTCCAAATAATTTTGTACAAAATGTATTTGCCAAGAATCTCACATTTTGAAATAAGCGTAGCATTAGCACCAGAATACTTTCTATTACTATAGCATTTTTTTACTTTATTTGGTTTGCAGAGTGCTGTTGCATTGTATTTTTTTCTTTGTGTTTCTAGCCATGGCAGTGTGCACCTGCGCATTGGGATGCGCTGACTTTTTCTTTGCAGTTTGAGCAGCTGATTAGTCAATGAACAAGCAAACACTCGTCTGTTGGCTGACAGATGTATGGCTGAAAGATGTATAAGTATCAGTAGCAGATCTCCCGGTGTAATCAGGGAGCTGATGCCAATAAACATTACAAATGAATGAGGGAGGAACGCCTGTGGTAGCAATCATTCCTCCCACATTCAGTTTGCATCAGCCGGTGTAAAAGAACACCTATGGATGTGTTATCAGCCATCAACGCTCGTACTACCGTATTGCGAACATCAGGCAATGTAATAGGACACTTAGATGGCTGTCAGCAGGACGAGTAATTCCTTTTCAATAGAGATGAGTGAAGTTTGGAAAAATTAAATTTGGCAGCATCACCGAAATACGCCAATAGGTTTGTCACAAATCAATAAATCTGCTAACCTGGCCCAATCTGCATAATCATATTTTCCCACCTAGTGGCCCAATCTCAGTGTGGAGGTTTGGAAGTGAGAGTGCAGGGATACTGCAGGGAGAGTGTATCACCATGTACAGATGTAGCAGCACTAGCGATCACAGGAGAATCGCGTGAGTGCAGAACAATATCATGAAGAGATATGATTGTACGCTGATGATTTGTACGCTAATGCTATTCATTATACGGTAATGCGAACACATTCGTATGCTAATGCTATGCATTGAATGCTACTGCGTACGCATTTGTATGCTAATGCATACGCATTGTACGCTAATGCGTACCAATTCACCTAATTAGCGTACTTTTACTGCGAGTGAAAGGAGTGAAAGAGGAGAAGTCGCGATTCGTTAGCAACGCTATGCGAAAACAGTGATCGCTAGGGCTGCTACATCTTTATATCAGTGTGCAGTGTGCCAAGATTCAAGCAGTGGCCCCAAGACAGAGTGGGGAGGGTGGTGGCAGTAGCAGTGACAATAGTGGCCTCGTGACAGAGTGAGGAAAGTATCAGCAGCCCCAGTAACAGTGACAGTAGTGGCCCCATTAATGCACAAAAATGTTCATCAGCTCACTTGCAGCCAAAAAGAGATGTGCACGAAACTCGCTGACCAGGAAACTTGCATTAGGAAAAATCCTCCAGCACTGTCGTCCGCTGTTAAAATTCAAGTTTTATTCGGTATACATTAAAAGTACAGGAACAAGAGCCATGACAGGTTGACGCGTTTCGACATGAAGTCTTAGTCATAACCTACTGTTGTACTGATCCACCTTCCTTTAACAGAGCAAGTATGGCCCTCATGACATGTGCAGGTATGTGCATAATTAATCCATCCACTCCATGTCTTATACAAACTTAAAACCATGTATATCAAAGCAAAAAAGAAAGATACATATAAATACAGATTCGGGATTATGAGTATCCAATCAACATTCAAATATCATGTCATGTCTGTGGGTTGTGAACAACATATATTGTCCTTGAACCCTACCTAACCCTAAACACCTAGAGGCTCAAGGACTGGCCCACCTTCTTCTCAACATATGTGTATTGGGCTGGGTTTTTTGGAAAGGTAAGGTGCACGTCCCGGGACGGGACGCAGGAACAATTTTGTTTGTTCATTATTTTAGGATGGAGTTTCACTTGTTATTAGGGTATTTCTTAGGTACATTTTAGGGCTTAGCCACCGAGGGGTGGGGTCGCCCCTTTCGGGGCGGGTGCTCTGCCTGTAGGCAGGGATAACTGTAGGAACAGACTAGGGACAGAGGAGCTCCAAGATCCCTATGACAACACCTATTTCGAGTATCAACCTTCTCTACTAACCGTGAGTAGGGTTTATACACCCGCCCCTGACTAAGATATCGTACCCTTTAAATATCATATGGCGAGTATCAAAGATTACATATTAGGGGTTTCTTCTTAATATAGTTAAATTAAAAGTTACGTTTTATGTACAAATTTCTGCTAACCCAACGCTGCCTGACTTGACCACCGTCTGACCTTCATGTTAAGCTGCCTGTGTTAAGGAAGACATAATCTGTCTTCAAAAAGGTCAGGTCAGTTGTCCAAATTAAAAGAACGGTTGTGCACATGGTAAGATCTCTAGACGGACACAAATGTCAGTTTGGAGTCTCCCAACACGTTCAGGCGCTGAGGTGATCTGGGCTGCTCCGTTTATTACAAAAGCATATACACACAGTAGAAAAGGTGGGGGCCTCGTTCACAGAGTTTCCCCAGCAAGCTGATAAGCATTAAACACATATTCTTTTGTTCTTGTCTTGGTTACTCCACCGCAGCATCCCGGACAGGTGGGGGGAGTGGAATCTGTATCAGGATGTACTGGACACAGCTGCATAAGCATTTTGCAAAGCTGAGATATTTTTGTAAGGCTAAATAGTATTGAATACATGTATATACAAATGACATCACACTGTGAGGGGAAAATTCAGTATTTCTGCTGGTCTACCTTCACACCTTGGACTGTTTAATGAATTCGACAAAGTTAGATCTGGTAGGTAGAGGCGATCTCCCATCCACTGACCTGTAAGGATGTGAATAAAGTACTGGTGCTCAGATGTAAATTTCCGATTTAGATGCAGCAGTATCTTTGCCTGTCTGTGTGTGTGTATAGTTTTTTTTTCACACAAAAAATAAGGGTATTGCTGTAATGTTATACTACTTGCCTGTTCTGTGTGTAGGATGTTGGCTGTTTAAATGAAAACCAGACAAGTGAATTTGGTGATATGAAACAAAACCCATAGTATGTACCAAGTGTAGAAGACTTCACTACAGTTTGTTGACTATATCCCGTTTACTGTATAATTTAATGCGAGTATGATATCACTAGATCTACATTCTAGAGTATGTAGGACATTCCTGGTATTTACTGTTCTCCTAATATTGCAGAACAATGTTGATGATAGGTTATGGATGATGCATGTGTTTTCAGTGGTCTGCACCACAACTGATCATCAGTTGCCTGCATCTGCCTCAGTGCTTGAAGTTGCACTTTGAATAGAAGCAGGAGTGAAGCTGCATTAAATGAGTAGTGGTCATAGTAGGGATGAGACATGAACATCAGTAACAGGCATAGCCACTACACTTTCAGCACATCTTAGATTTGGCATGTTGTCATAATGTAATTTACCAGTGACTAAAGATGAAAGGAGCAGTTGGGGTGTAGGATGTGTGGAACATACCCATCACGTATCGATGACCGAAGCTGAACTATAGTCATCAAAAATATGTCAAATGAGTGTAATGGCAATGAATATTGATTACATTTGTTCAGCCAAATAGAAACCAATCACACCACACCTTCTACGTTAGCATTGTAATTAAAGAATGAAAGTTGAGATGTCAGTGATTGTTATGAGTAACAAATACGTAAGAACTGAGTAAAGTAGTGTATAAAATGCATGCCCTATATGTGGCACGGAATAATAACCACCAGGCCCTACAAATGCAAATCCATCCAACATGCACAAAGAAGCACACCCTAGTTTTTCTCAATAAAAAATATGTTAAGGCATAACATGCATAAAATACTGTATTTACAGAAAAAAAATATGTGATAAACATTTTAAAGCTGTGAAGGATCATCATCCCTACAATGACAGTCTTGACTTGAGATATGGGATGTCTTCCACATATCAGAATGACCCATTGGAAGGGCCAGAATAGGAAGGCCCTGGCTGAGCAGGCCCTGAATAAAGGGGAACAGGTTAGCAATGGCCAGTGTAGTACTGGCCATGTTGTTGCAGCCCAAAATAGGAGTGGGCAGGTTGGCAATGGCCAGAATATGAGTGGCCAGGTTATGGAGGCCCAGGATAACAGGCCCAGGCTGTGGAGGGACATAATATTCAGTTTGTCATGAAGGTTGTGACCCATAGACACTGTCCTGGCTCACCGTAGAATGTGCTAGATGTGTGATACACAGAACCGGTATCCTTCAGCTTCTGCCAGATTTCAATTGCATGGATGTGGGGATAGGGGTGGATTTGCCACGTGAAAAATTGGCAGCAGTAAATTCACAGCATATTTATTGTGTGGGAACCTAACCATTGACTAACTCAGTCATCACATTATCATCACCTGCTGGATCACAAGGAAAAGTCACACCTCTGTTATAAAGTTGGGGACAGATAACACATCACATCTATGAATGGACAGTCTAAAGGTGCATCAGATTTATAATCCAACCTAAGCCACTGTGATAAATTTAGAACATTTTTAATGTTTAGTTTAGTCTAAGTTTACACTGTTTTAAATTATGAAATGGTACAGTATCGGTAAATCTGTCCCATTGTCTCTATTTACAGCTGCCTACATGCTCATTTATTAGAAGGTTTAAGGTAATAAGGTTTAAGGTAATACTGTCATTACTCATTACACACATGTAATTGGCAGTGGGTGTGGACCCACTGTGCCAACTAACCAGTTAGGCAATACTGTAATTACTCATTACACACATGTAACCGGCAGTAGGTGTGGACCCACTGTGCCAACTAAACAGTTTGATTTTGGGCTAAACCTAAGGGAGTTGTCCTCATGGTTGCCTGGTATTTACCCTTTAACTCATGCACAGGGATCTGTTTTTTGCCATAGAGAACCAGCCAGGCTTCTACCGCCTGGAGTAGTCCTAGTGTAGTTAGCTGCGGACTGATGGGGGTCAGAGACACCAGTGCAAAGCACCAAGGATTCAGGGAGAAGATGCAGTCTGAACACAGTCAGGACAGGCTGAGTACTTGCGTAGTCCAGGTCACAGTTCCAAGGTCAAAGCAGGCAACAAGGAGAAGAAACAGTAGACAGGAGAGGTTTGGAACACGGTGTAAGGGATCGCTCTCTCACAGGGGGTCGGCAATGACAGACTCTTCATCAAACGGGGGGTTTCCAAACCCAAAACCGTGCTTAATTGTGTCACTTTATGCAGTACAGATGATCTTTTCCAGTTATCTCATCACTGGGTGAGGCACCAGAACCATAAAGCATAAATACAAAATAAACACCTGCCCTTCTGGGCTCTAACTAACATTTTGGTCTCTATCTCACCTCTAAGTCCCTGTTCACACAAGGGGATAGATCCGACTTCCTTCAGCCTCACTGTCTGACAGCGGTCCAGCCTTCAAACATACAGGTCTGTTCTCTAGGGCCTTTCTCTCCCAAGACTTCCCCCACACTGAGGATTGCAGCTGACTTTAAATGGAACCATGGGCATTGGCCACATGTGAAACCCAGAGCGGATCGTGTGGAATAAGCACCCACCCAGCTCTTTGCTTATTCCCAATAAAGCCAGGCCCGGATTAGTTGACACCAGCCATGCTAAGTAACAACAGTGTCCACCATCTATTCTAGTGGACACTCTAGCTACTGGCTTTTACTCCACCAAGGCCAGGCACCTTGGTGGCACGTCCCACAAACACAGCAAACCATGGTATGCATCTCCTCTAATAGGTTTCCTGCACCATTCTAGGAGACACATACCTTCCCTCAAATATGAGCCCTGTCACTGCCTCACAACGGGTATTCAGACAACGATCACCTTCACTGGTTACTAGACACCTAAAGCTCAGACGAGGAAGATTGTTCAGCTCCTTAATCAACAGCTGGGCTGAAAGCAGAAGGAAAGGATTAACACTTTCAATGCTGAAGGACTGTTCACTGAGTAATAGTTTTAGTTCACACATGGAGAGTAGAGCGATGTCCGCATCTGCTTGGGACAGCAGGATAGCAGCAGGCATGGACCGCCAGCATGACAACACAACACAGATCTTCTACTTACAAAATGCTCTGCTGTTTCTCAATTCACTGAGTACTGCACCACCAACTACCTAGCATGTGCAACACAATTCCTCCTGAGACAGAGAGGAGGAAGGAGAGTTAGGCCTTATGCAGGCATCCATGGACCACGGTCCGTGAAAACCCGGACTGTGCTCCTGCTGAGTGCACGAGCGCACAGTGTCATTGGTTGCTATGACACTGTGCGCTTTGTGCCGCCGCCGCTGTATAGTAACACATTCGTATGATCTATATGAGTGTGTTACTATACAGCGGCACGAAGCGCACGGCGTCCTAGCAACTAATGATGCCATGCGCTGCTGGACAAAGCACGGATGTCTGCATGAGGCCTTATAGTGAAGATAACAAGCATGTGATCAGTGAGAGTGGAGATAACCACATATTTCGAGGACAGGACTTCACAAGAACAGAAGATAAATACCAGAAGCATTGTCATGTAAATACATGAGAGTCTGAAGGGTGTATTAGATAGGCAGATTGATCAGATCATCGATTACAAGCGTTCATAACCATCACTCTTCCCCATACCCTGGAGGAGATCACTGACTGAAATAGCAGCGGTCTCCAACTCTGACGAGCAGGTGATTGCCGGAAAGGAAAGCTTCCCTTCTGACAATCGCCTGCCTGTAGGGATGAGCAAACTTGTGTTTTCAAGTTCGGCGTACAAGGTTCGAGTTCGGGTTATCTAAGAATTCCGTTATGGATTCCGCTACCATGAACCATAACTTATGATCCGTGGTAGCGAAATCCATAACGGAATTCTTAGATAACCCAAACCTTGTACGCCGAACTTTAAAACGCAAGTTCACTCAACACTACCTGCCTGATCTCTGTATGTAATACAGCCTTTACTTGCAGTGGCATCTCCGCTGCATACAGATAAGCCATGTGTTTAGCAATGGCTTCCTCCTCTCTCCCAGCTAAAACACATATATGCCGGTGAAGTTGAGTATGTATGGATATGGGGGAGTTGCGAGAGGTTAAAGGGGTATGGGTACTTTTAGACTACAGTGAAGAACTAAAAATATCACAGAAAATAAAACCTTCTTATTATAAGAGTTAATGCTCTAAACAGAATCCAAGATATAGTACAGACATTCCATGAACTCATAGATTAGAGACTTACTGTAAGACTTTATAGAGAAAACAATGTCAGTGTACACAGAAAAGTTGTTGAATGAAAACAAGAATAAAGATATGAGTTATAAACAACCAATCCTACAAGGACACACCAATCAAATGGTCCTTCAGTATGCAGTCGTAGACATTTTTGTTATATTCTGCTTACTTACTTACCACTTGCTTACTTACTTATATTACTACATTGATTACTATATTACTACACTGATTTTTTTTACCCTTTGCTGTTTAGAAATATGTAAAATATAATGAGAAATATCAGTGTGGTATAATGAATATCTGCTCCATGAGAAGTATCCATATGGCTTCAATATCAACCTATTTATAGAACAGAGAAAGAAAATGCTGGTAGATATGAATATGTGCTTCTCTATAATTAACACAGAGAGACCAAACAGCTGTTTCCAGACTATTCTTTAAATTGTGTTACATAAGTAATGACTTAAAGGGGTTGTGCAGTGCCAAGATATTGAACCTGATAGCCCTTTAAAGGGGCTGTCCAGTTTAGAAAACTTCTTTTCATACATCCTTACTAAAGGGGTTCTCCGGGAATTAAGAAAATAAAAATACCTAATATTACTTTATTATAAACATATTCACAAATACCTTTCATTAGTTATAATGCCTCGTTTTGTCTAAGGAGCAATCACTAGGAGAAATAAAATAGATATAGTTGGGGTCTGCACTCTCAAAGAAATATTGGTGCAAGCGAAAAGTGACAGAGAAGTCACAATGTCCAGGAAACAGATAGATCGCTGCACTCAATTATGAAATGCGATTTTAGTTTACTACAAATTTGACATCAACAATTCTGATCCAATAATAAGTATAGTGGTGATCCCTTTAAATGATTCGCCAGACGTTTCGGTCCAGGTGGACCTTCCTCAGCGGCGTAATCTAGAAGGTAAGTACAATACAAACGTAAGTCAAAAATAAAGCATGGATGCAATATGGACAAATATCAAAAGCAAAATGATATGGAAATACAAGAACGCCAACAAGGCAACAAAATAGAAATAGTCATCCACCAAAACCTGCTGGAATACAAAAGTATATTGGCCAATTGGCCCAATAAATCATATTAAATTGCAGGGAGATTTATAACAATAGATGCAGTCATGCAGTCATGCAGTAAGGTTGATAGGGAAATGAAGGAGTAATAGGAGGTAGAATAAATGACAAAAGAAGACATATATCAATTTGAAAGCAATAACAAACCTGATGTGGATAATGGAGTGTTTGGCAATATGGATCTGCTTATATGTAGTACGCATGTCTGGGGGGCGTGTGGCAATGGAGAATCTAGAAGAAATAAAATGTCCGCTGTCCTATTAGTACACACAAAACTTGTCCTAATCACACAGCAAGACAAGTTACTTCACAGCACTGAGGTAAAGAGCTGCCTCATCCTCCTCTCTGCTTGTCAGGGATCATGATCCTGAATACAGATGATGAATAATAGTGCATGTTCAATGACCGCGGGGCCGCCGCATTCAGATCGCAGACCCATTCACTTTAATGGTGTCCGCAATCCGCATCCCACAGTCCGCACAGCAAAAAAGTAGTGCATGCACTACTTTTTTGCGGTGCGGAGGCACGGGCAGAAACACCATGGAAGCACTCTGTAATGCTTCCGTGGTGTTCCGATCCATGCCTCCATTCCGTATCTCCAGGATTGCGGATCCATTCAAGTGAATGGGTCCGTGATGCGGGGTGTACACACGGCCGATGCCCGTGTATTGCGGACCACGGCTGGGCAACGGCCGTGTGCATGAGCCCTAAGGGCTAACTGGAAAGATGATGAAAAAACGGCAAGCTTCCAAGACTACTCCGGTCTCTTGATCAGGGGTGCTTAGCTTAGAAGAAGGATTAACTCGCCACACAATAAAAGAAGAAAGGAAAGATTTGCCTGTACCGAAAAACTTTTGCAGTCATGACCACAGCATTACAGACTTGAAAGTCTTGATATTAAAAGGGAATTTCAACTTTAAGGGCTCATTCAGATGACCGTATGAATGGGTCTGCAAAATTGCAGAACGGGTGCGGACCCATTTATTTCAATGGAGGCGCAAAAGATACGGACAGCAAACCGTGTGCCGTGCGCATCCGTAGTTCCGTTCCGCGGCCCTGCAAAAAAGATAGAGCATGTCCTATACTTGTCCGCAATGGCGGACAAGAACAGGAATTTCTATCATAGTGCCGGCCATGTGCGGTCAGTAAAATGTGGAACGCACACAGTCGGTATCCATATTTTGCAGATCCGTAATTTGCGGACCACAAAACACTACGGCCTTCTGAAAGAGCTCTAAGAAGGACAGGATAGTCTGGGAGTACAAGCTCCTGATGACCTTTGACACGCTCAGATCAAGATTTTATGTCCTTCGACATCTCTTAAAGGGAATCTCTCACCAGTTTTATGGTGTCCAAACTAAGGGCAACATAAACTAGTGACAGGTCTCTTCAGCAAAATGCTGGGTCACTTTCTTTAATTGACCCAGCTGTTTTGCCAAAATCTTGTACTGAACAGCTTCAGCACATGCCAATGTTGAGTTCATGTCTCTCCCCACCCACCTGCTGCTGATTCATATGGAAAAAACTGTCAATCAGAGGTTGCTGGGTGTGGAGAGCTAAGAGCTCATGAATATGAGTACTCATTGACTGCGCTGGAGCTGTCAGTTGTCTCATCTACTTCACTATTCCTATGTACTGTTGTGTATAAAGATGTGAATCTTCAGATACTGTGTTATAACATGCCTGAGGAAGAGATCTGAGTAGTTTCAAAAGTTTGCACTGCAATCCAATTCATTTCTATGGGATCATCGATACACACTGTGATCTTGGTCGCAACATATGTCATGCAACTAGTGCCATGTAGCCCTGGCCTAATAGTGCCCCATACATAGTAAGAATAACCCTTTGGTGCACCAGCATTGTAAGAAAGGGATTTTCCAGGATTTTGATACTGATGATCACCTGTCCTCAGCTGTCTAAGAAAAAATTGAACTCCTGTGAGTGCCACGGCCTTACTCGGCACAGCGCCATACATTGTATTGCAGCTGTTCTTGGTATTGCGCTTAGCCCCATAGAACTGATTGGTGCAAAGCGCAATACCAAGCACAGCCGCTATACAATGTATAGCACTTTGTAAAGCGCCACTGCCTTCTCAAACAGCTAATGGGCGGAGGTCCCAGATGTCAGACTCCCAACGATCAGATACTGATGACCAATCCTGAGGATAAAGGCCCTTTTACACGAGCCGATTATCGTTCAAATAATCGTTCAAACGTTCGGATTTGCACAATTATTGTTGTGTATAAACACGGGTAACGATTTAACGACGAACGAGATTTCGTTCGCTTCTCGTTGATCGCATCTTTTGTCCTGCCAATAAATTAATCGTTCATCGTTCGAAAATCTTCCAGTTTAAACGAAAATCGTTTAGTCGTTGGCAGATGGTAATGGTAATGCTTATGGCAAGGAGCAAGGAACGATCGTAATAACGATTATAAAATGACCGAAAGTACGAAGATTGTGAACGACTTCTCTTTCAGTGTAAACGGTATTTACATTGCATCGTTCGATCGTTCATCTACGATCGCTAATACTATAATAATAATGATAATTATCTTTCCGTGTAAAAGGACCTTAAGTCATCAGTATCAAAATCTCAGAAAACCCCTTTAATGCATCGCAGACATTAATGATGCACTTCTAGTGTCCCTGGCACAGTATGATGCCATCTTATTGTCACCATACAGTATAATGCCCCTAAGTGCCTCCTCATAATAGAAAGTTGCCATAAGTTCCCACCATAGAGTATGAGGCCCCCAGAAGAGTCCCCTTAGTTTGATAGTGATGTCCCCTTTGTTTGCATAGTCACCTATTCTATGTTCCCTAAACAAATGGTGCAGAGAAGGTCTGCTCTGGTCTTCAGTCTGCACTGTGTCTAGTATTCACCATTTACTTACCACAAGCATAAATACATGTAAAGTAAAGCAAGATGCTATACTATCTCACAGGTTTTATGTCATCTCGAAGGAGATGAGGATTTTTAAATATAAAGTATAGCAGGTTGCCATAATATCTCTAATTTTTATTTATGCCAATTATACATGCTATTAAAACCAAACAATATCGGCAACATGCAATTTTTATTTATACTAACCCACAACTCCAACCCTTCCCAATACTTATTTTTATATGTCAAATCACGTCCAGTCCCCTTTGTGTGGCCACACAGTACCAGTGCCCCACACAGAGTAAGAATACACCTCTGGTGCTCCAACACTGTCTCCAAATGTCCCTTGTGCCCCTCAGACAGTAATGATGCACTCAATGCCCCTGACACAGTACAATGCCCCCTTTATGCTCCCTATGCAGTATTATGCCCCGAAGTGCCCCTCACAGTTTAAAATTCCCATAAGTGTCCCTCACAAAAGAGTAAGCCCCTAAGTCTCCCCATCACCTGAGGATAGGTCATCAATAAATATAACTTGGAGAACCCCTTTAAATGTCCCATTGCTCTAATGCCACCACTTCACTTTCCCACTGCTCTGATCCATTCTGATGCTGCAGCAATGACATCAGTTCATCATTCACTTGGCCAGTGCAGCCAATCACTGAAGTCAGAGGTCACGTGAACAATGAATGTGATGTCACCACAGCACAACAGGACCAACAGGAACTGGAGTGGTGACATTCGAGCAGTGGGACATTTAAAGTGAGTAGTTTTTTTTCTTTATTTTATACTGTTTCCTGCTTTATGTGATTTTTATTTGATTTTTCAAGGAATAGATTTTGTTAAACTCCTAGAGAACATAAAATGATTTGAATATTCACAACATTTATTGCAATATATCATACAAGATTCTTTGAGGTAAATATCTTGGGAGCTACCTGTAAGGTGTATTTCAGCAATTATATATTATTAAAAATAATTGCATGTCTAGAAGTATCCATAAATAACTGTAATTAAAACACGTAGTGACCATTTCATTATGACTAATACGACATTTTATGCAGTGGGGTTATTATGCAGATATTTATTTATTTCACTCACTTACATAGCGCTGACATATTCGGCAGCGCTTTACAGACATTGGCATCACACTGCCCCCAATGGGGCTCACAATCTAAGTTCCTTATCAGTATGTCTTTGGAACGTGAGAGGAAATTGCAGAACCCGGAGGAAACCCACACAAACATTGGGAGAACATACAAACTCCATGCAAATGTTGTCCTTGGTCAGATTCGAACCTAGGACCCCATTTTGTACAAAGAGCAATGTAAAATGGTTTAGTGCAAGACCTAATAAGTAAACAACATAACCTCACAAACCCTGAACGTAACCTGATTGCGGCTGAAGCAATGGTGCACACTCACTGAAGTGAAAGCAGATTCACTTATCGTGTGAAATGTTGCAGAGCAGCTGTTGTTACATTTTTCAGAGGTTGAAGCATAAGGTAAGGAATGAAGACTAGAGGCAATGCTGTGCTGGTAAACGCCTATTAGAAGCTGGACCTGAGAGGTTGTTAGACCAGTCCCTAAATGACAATGGATAGATATGAGCAAATGGTGGCCCAACAAAGTATTAGGTAGGTGCTACTCATAATAAACATGTATTTAAATTAAGGCGTTTGTTTTAGTCACGTAACAGAGATGTACGGGGATTCTTCAAAGGGCATCTGACAGCATATTTGTACCTATGACACTGGCTGAACTGTTACATGTGCACTTGGTAGCTGAAGACATCTGTGTTGGCCCCATGTTCATCTTTGCCCACATTGCTGAGTAAAATGATGCTTTAATTTACGCAAATTAGACTTTAGGAGCAATGGGGGGCGTTTCCGTTACACCTAGAAGTTCGGCTCTCTCTACAACTCTCACTCCCCCTCCACTTTTATTGACAGGGCCAGGCAGTGAAAACATCATCATGCCTTGCCCTGTCAATAAAGGTGGAGAGGGCGAGGCAGTAGCAGAAAGAGCAGAGCCTCTAGGTGTAACTGCAACACCCCCATTCCATCTAGAGGCTCATTTGCATATATTTAAACGTCATTTTCTCAGCACTGGCGGCACATATGAACATGGGACCAACACAGAGGTCTTCAGCTACCAAGTGCACATGTAACAGGTCAGCCAGTTTCATAGGTTAAAATCTGTTGACAGATGCCCTTTGAAGGGGACTTGTAACCTCTTCTGATTTGACTGTTTTTGTAACTAGCACTTTGTAACTTGGATTCCTTGTCATAACAATTCTGGAGCATCTATTCTCATGAGTCTATGCTATACCATTTGTTAATTATTTCTTCTATAAGTTATTATTCCCTCCATAAGTGCAGAATCAAGGGGTTCCTCTGGTCTTTACCATTCCCAACTACAAAGAACTATGGACTTTGCTGCAGGAGGATCTCCAGATCACAGTCCCCAGAAATGTGATGGATTGCAGTGCTGATGCAGTAGTAAAGTAGTCAACAACAGAGTCAAGGGTCATCACCAGGATAGTGTTCAAGACGTGACAGGCACAGTACAAGTCAGGAGCATGATCAGAAATGGAGACAAGGATCAGAACCAGTAGAAGAACAACATGTACTAGATGAATGATTTATGAACAAGTCTGAGGTCAATGAGAAGTCACAACCAGGAACAATATCACAAGGACATAGAGCAGAAACAGGGTATGAACCTCAACCTTGCAATAAATAGTCCACCAGGCCTGATGTGATTTTTGGATGCCAGATGCCTTAGTAATCCACACCACTGTGCAATCAGAGTAGCAGGGCTACAGCAGAATACAGGAGCCAGAGCACCAAGGGAAGAAACTTCTCATTGTCTAGCAATAGGACGTGGACATCAGCAGGAGCCGTGGACATTCTCCGAAGTGGTGCTGGTGCTTGGCTAGGAGAGCAGCAATGTAATTCACTTTTTAAAGTCATTCAAAGGGCACATAAAAAGTAAAGAGTACTCAAAAGATCACATACTTTAATAGATCACACAGAGAACCTGGATTCATGCCAAAAATGTCTGCATTTCTCAATGAACATTCAAAAACAGCTTAACTATTTCCTAATGTTATGTTACTGTATGTGGAAAACAGTTGATAACCTGTTCTTGTAAATGATGAACAAAACAAGTCCAGCTCTTCAACAGACAAACGGACATTATGGAGAAAAAAACATTGTGACCACCTAGGATTGTTAAACTGTTCACACACAAAAAAAAAAAAAATATATATATATATATATATATATATATATATATATATATTATTTTTTTAACAATATGAAAATAAATCTGTCCATATACAGGTTTTCCTGCACGTGCACATTGACACCTTTGAGCAACCATCAATGCTACACAGACAGCACACAGATAGGCTTGTGTAAAATATTTAAAGAGGTTTTGTGGTCTTTATAAAACAATCCCTAGCAGATGCCACGTCACTCAAAATAACATTAAAATAAACAGTAATTAATTCACCTTGAAAATGTTTCATATGGTATACCTCTGGAACTTTAAAAAAAACATGGAGGACATCAGCGGAGTGCATAGCATGGCATGACAAATTTTCTTTTATGATATGTGCAGCCACTAATCCCACTATACATACCCAATCACACCCATCCAATGTTTGCCCCCACACAATAACAGTGCCCTACACATAGTAAGAATACCCCCTTAGTGCCCCCTCACAGTACTCGAACACAGTGAGAATGTCCCCTTAGTGTCCACCAGACAGTAATGATGCACTCATAGTGCCCCTCAGTCACTATCATTTCCCCTTAGGACTCCCTCACAGTGTGATGTCCCCTTAAGTGCCCCAACACAGCATGAACCCTCTTAACTGCTTCCACACAATATGATGCTGCCGTTCAATATGAGGCCTCCTAAGTGTCCTCATACACAGTGATGCCCCCTTAAGTGCCTCAAAGCTGAAAGGTCCCTGCTTCACTATTGCATTCAGTCCAGAGAAGCAGGCACATGAAGCAGCTCTCCCAGGACAGAGGCGAAGATTTGGGACTATCCTACTGGATCGGAGACAGTCAGGAGGCATGGATACAGCGCCCAACGCCTTTATAGTTAAATCAGTATGATGGCATGCACATGTAACCGCACAGTGGCTGCATGAGATATCTACATGATTTTTTAATTTGGAAATAATCTTCTGTGACCACATTATAGAGTCCCAGTACCGGCAAAACCAATACACTGACAGTGGTAGTATAAAAGTGCCACCCAGGACTTCATCAGTTAGGTAATCCACATTAGTAATATATAATTTGATTATTTTATTAATGTAAGATCTCATCATACTGCTTATTCTTTAAATATAAATATTCAGTAATGAGGTTTTAATTTGCTTTCATATAAAAATACACATCAAGTAGGGTGACCAGATTTGGGTTTCTGAAAAGGAGGACACCTTTTTTTTTTTTTTTTTTGGGGGGGGGGGGCGCCAATCCCCCACGCCACAAGCCCCCCCCCCCCCCAACAAAAAAAAAAAAAAGGTGTCCTTCTTTTCAGAAATAAGATAATAAAGGGAAGTTCGGGTCCCCCCATTCCCTGGGGTATAGTGTAACAGAAAATAATTGTTAAAATGGCCCTTAGGGGTTAAAAATAATTTTAAAAAACTCACCTTTTCCACTTGTTCGGGGCGCAGCCGGTCCAGTGTCTTCTTTCCCCTTGCAGGACCTTTGGTGACGTCACCGCGCGGTGAGCGCGCTCACCACGTGGTGACCGCGGTGACGTCACCAAAGGTCCTTTTGCAGGTCCTGCAAGGCCGGGAAAGAAGAAAGAAGACACCGGACCGGCTGCGCCGCGAACAAGTGGAAAAGGTGAGTTTGTTTTTATTATTTTTAACCCTAAAGGCCATCTTAAAAGTTAAAATGACTTTGTTGGACTGCCTCAAACTGTTTGAGTCAAACATAAATTATGTTTGACTCAAACAGTTTGAGGCAGTCCAACAAAATCCCGGACGATTTTCAAATTCCCCCCGGAAATTTTTTTAATGCCCAAAAGTAGGACATGTCCGGGGAAAAGAGGACGTCTGGTCACCCTACATCAAGAGCATGTTTTTCTTTAAATCTTTCTTTAAAACTCTGACTTCTGTGTACATTGCTTCTAAACAACATTTGCAGGGTCAGTGGTCCGAATTTGCTTTTGTTATTGGACGTTGGACATGGACATGGGCAGGTGATTGACCCTTTGTTATTTGAAGTTACAAAATACCATAGATAAGCTATTTTTGAAACTTCATTGAGAAAAGCAAATTGTTGTAGTCAGGACAGGATGAGCACACCACTAGTATTGCACAGGATGTACTGTACACCTAAGAAAAACACGTTCACAGTTCGGATTGATCATTATCACATTTACAGTTAGAGGCAAGCAATAAAGATTTACAGAAATATCGCCCTAAACATACAGGACTTGAAGCTGGAAATTACATTTCTGCTGCTGGAATTGTGGGACACATTGGTTGTGCTTTCACAGTCACCAATGGAGGCAACTGTGATTGACAGTCCTGTGACAATATAGCCCTGTGACCATGTATGGAATTAAAGGTAACTTCAGCCTTGAACATTTTAAAGGCAACAGTTAAAGGGGTTGTCCCATATCACTGTTGCAATGGGACTAAGCGCAGGCCCTGGATGGCTGGGCCCATGGAAACAGCCGAGCGGGCCAGTGCTCCCCCTGTTTCCATACCCATTGCTTATGCAAACAGCGAAGCAAAACAAGCTATGCTGCTTCCGTGGAGCTCATGGAGCTACGGCGGTGAACCTTTTTCTACTATGCTGTTTGCATAGCTCCCATTCGCTACAGTACAAGATACAGAAGAAGCACAGTGCCAATCTGCACGGCTGTTGGTAAGCCCAGCCACCTAGGGTCGGCGCTTAGTCCCATCTTGCCGTGGAAACAGCGAGATCAGATAACCTCTTTACATGCTACTGTGGCATCTAAGGGGTCAGATGTAGGGAGGAAGATCTTTTTGTCACCCCCTTCAGCATCATCATAACACAATTACATGGTGCTGAGGCATGGCAGCTGAAGCCTAACAAAAAAACCCTGGTCTGCCATGTATACGAGTCTATTAGACCCTGGTAGGAAACTGACAGCCATAATATACAACCATACAGAATTACTGCATTATATTAATAAAATCAATCAATCACAAGTGTTAAGTATATATTTTAAAAATCCAACCTTTTTCCCTTACACAATGTTTATTATAAAAAATAAAAAAAAACACTATATACATTTGTTATCAATATAAACATTGCAGAATAACATTGAGGTGTCACTTACAGCATCAGGGGTGCACAAAGATCTCATAGGTCCCCACAGCAAAACTTAGTAGACAGTTAGGAAGCGGTCTTACAGTTAGAACTGGCGCTGGATGCGTAGAAGTTATTGAGAGGCCGGCGCCTCTTCATAACTCCGACGGAACCACCAACAGCTATGGGCCTTTATTAAGACTGGTGTCTAAAACGCTGGTCTTAGTAAATGTGCCCCTATATTTCTGATAATCCCTCATAAAGCACTATGTCTGTGGGTGCCCTCTATCAGTACACTATAAGGCCCCTTTCACACTAGTGGCAGCACGGATCCGGCAGCTGAAGGGTCCTGCCGTATCCATGCTGCCGCAGGTGCGTGTGTGGGGCCGGAACCGCGCTCCAGCCCCACATGTGTCAGATACTGTGAGCAGGAGGGGGGGGTTACTTACCTGTCCCAGCAGCTCCCGACTTGTCCCAGCTCCGGACCTGACCAGCGACGCGGAGGAGGACCGTGCACAAGGGTAAGTTTCCCCACAGCGCCCCCTGCTGGAGGGAGGGGAAAGTGCAAGGTGACGGATCCGTCATGAACTCCATTGAAAGACAATGGAGGACGGATCCGTTTACCATTGTGTCACACCAAACGGATCCGTCCCCATTGACTTGCATTGGGGTTCATTCCGGATCCATCTTGGTGCGGATGCCCAGACCGGAGAGCAAACCGCAGCATGTTGCAGTTTGCTCTCCGGTCTGGAGACTGAAGAGAACTGAACGGAATGCATTTAGGAGCATTCCATTCTCTTCAGTTCAGTTTTGTCCCTATTGACAATGAATGGGGATAAAACTGAAGCGTTTTTTTCCAGTATTGAGCCCCTATGACGGAGCTCAATACCGGAAAATGAAAACACCAGTGTGAAAGTAGCCTAAAGTGGAGTTCAGTGCATAGGAATTGATAGTTACCATTGACTACAATGGAATCTGTAAATATCTGCTACTGACCCTTTTTTCTACTCATTTATTTATTTCACCTAGATTTTACCTACTTTTTCACTGGATTGACTTGGGAAAACTGTGTGCTGACTTTTTATTATACTGTGTGTTTTACTTCTAAATAAACAATGCGCTATGTGTTGCTTTCAACATCCTTCTTGGCTCGGCACAGCAACGCCACCCTCAAGCCCTGGTTTATTTACTTTAGTTGCTTCTATATTAGCAACATTTTGCGCATCGCTATATAGACATTGTCATTATTCACATCAATCCCTGTCACCAAAGAACAGGTATGTTAAGGGAGGTTCCTGTCCCCAAAGGGGCTGACAGTCTAATGTCCCTATTTGTTCTTCGAGAGGCAGCCACCTAGCACCAGCTATTAGGTGTAGGTGGCTGCCTCTATCTACTATCAAGAAAGAAGCAAGAACTCCCGAGACCAGTCAGGAGGTCTTGTGAGAGTGAGAATTTTCGGTGCTGATGGAGCCAGGCACGTACGTCCATATCGGTGGGGACATCTCCTCAAACAGTCCAGGGAACTCCCAAACGATCACTAGAGACCTCCCATTAATCTTCTTCCTCGGATGAGAAAAATATATTCACACACAATTGTTAATTATCAAACGAAACAGTGACTTGTTCTGAAGTTGAAAAAGCCTTTTATTTGGGAACAGGAGCAGTACAGTGTGGATGTGGAAGGAATAAGGTGTGTAGGGGTAATAGTGACAGAAATAGTAGCTCCAGGAGTAGCAGCACTGTCTGGAACAAACAAGACAGTAAGTAGATGTGTGTGCAGAAGCATTGGGTAGTAGTAGTAATGGTGGTGGCTGTGTAGGGGTAATGGAAGTGCAGTGGGGGGATTAGCAGCAGAAAGTATCAGCTGCAGTGGTGGCAGCAGCAGCAGCCATACGGTACAGAACATGATGGTAAGCAGACATACAGCAGCAGTGGCATAATGGGGCACTGTCAGCAATGGCAGATGTATTTATCAGCCTCAGCCGGTGGTGTGTGAAAATCCTCACTGAGTCATGCCTCATTCATTTTGACAAAAGTGATGTTTTGTACAGTGGCAGATGACAACTTTGTTTGGGTGTGATGACGCCACCTGCCATGCTGAGATGACACTGGAGGCTGCAAAAGACAGAACAGAGAGAGCGAACTGGGCCAGTTTCAGACACTGTTTCATTCTGCCTACCCAGAAGTCCATGGGGTCAGGGACCGTGGTATGTGCTGGAGAGTGGCCAGAGTCCGGGTAGTAATGAACCTGGTTGTTCAAGCAGCACGTTTCCATTTGTTAATTTGTGTCTGCCTGGCACAGCAAATGGAAAAACTGTTCCATAATGGTGATGATACTGAACTGGCTACTTTGGCTTCTGCTGCTTGTGGTAGCTGAGATGGAGGGTGTTGGGTGACTCGGAGGGGGATAGAGAGAGGCCTCCTGGTCAGACATGCAGTAGTAATGTGTCTGCTCGCCAAAAGCTGCGACAAGCTGTGTACGCAGTATATCCTTGTAATAACGCAATTTGGCCTCCCTTTTGAAAACAGAAAAACATTCCCCGTTTTGCTTTAATAGTGAGAGTCTAAAAGCATGGCTGTGCAGTAATCATCAGATTTTTTTATGCAACTGATATGCTTGTCAGTACGTAAGCAAGCAAGCACACAGCTTGCCATGCTCACCAACATGCCAAAGGATCCAGCCTTGTCTTCATGCCCAAGCGACTCCTCCTCTTGTTCCATCTCCTCCTCCAGTGTTAACTCCTCATTCACATCCTCCTCCATGGGACTTCGTCTGTGTGGGTCCCCAACAGCTACAGGGCAGTCAGCAAGATGCGGAAGCTGTTCCCCTTCCACCATTCCTTATTGAATCAGCATGAGCATCTGCTCTAAGATAAATATCAGGGGGATGACATTGTTGATGCTGCAGTTGACCCTACTAACAAATCTGGTGGCCACTTCAAGGGCCTGAGTACATGTCATGCACTTCTGATGAGCTGCCACTGCTTGACCTCAAAACAACACATGCTACCTGTTGAGGTGGTTCGGTGTATGACAAAATCTTTCACCACTTTACGCCGCTCGTACAGATGCACTAGCATATGCAAGGAGGAATTCTAGCAAGTTGGAATGTTGTGGACCATGCAGTGTAATGGCAGACCATTCTGTCACTGCAAGTAGCAGGAAGGAGTTTCTTGCCACATAAAAATGGCTGAAATGCAAGGGCAGTGTCCTGGATATGGACTACAACCTCTTTATTATGTGCGCCAAGCAGGGAATATATGCTTTTTAACCCAAATGCAAGGCAGCCACAATGTTCCTGCCATTGTCACTGACAACCTTGGGGCTTCATGAGTGCTGCCGGCTGTGGGGAACCATAAATGCCAACATGTACTGTGACATACTGAAGCAGAGCATGATCCCCTCCCTTCGGAAACTGGGCCACAGGACAGTATTCCCACATAACAACTCCAAACACACCTCCAAGATGACCACAGCCTTGCTAAAGAAACTGGGGGTAAAGGTGCTGGACTGGCCAAGCATGTCTCCAGACCTAAACCCTATTGAGCATCTGTGGGGCATCCTCAAACAGAAGGTGGAGGAGCGCAAGGTCTCATCATGGAGGAGTGAAAGAGGATTCCAGTGGCAACCTGTGCAGCTCTAGTGAACTTCATGCCCAAGAGGGTTGAGGCAGTGCTGGGAAATAATGGTGGCCACACAAAATATTAATACTTTGGTCTCAATTTGGCCATTCTCACTTAGGGGTGTACTCACTTTTGTTGCCAGCGGTTTAGACATTAATGGCTGTGTGTTGAGTTATTTTGAGGGCACACCAAATTTACACTGTTATACAAGCTGTACACTGACTACTTTACATTGTATCAAAGTGACAGATCTTTAGTGTTGTCCCATGAAAAGATCTAATAAAATATTTATAAAAATGTGAAGGGTGTACTCACTTTTGTAAGATGCTGTATTAACAGACAATACAGATATCTTTCTAATAATCTTTTTTATATTTAGGCCTGTAGTCATGACAAGCATCATCCTCTTGTTTAACTCTGGAGGAAAGATGGTTTCGTCATCAATATAAAACGTGATTCTTTACTGTTAGAGCAGTAAGATTATCAAACTCTGTGCCATAAGATGTTGTGATGTTAAGAGGGGTCTTAATGCCTTTCTTATATTCATATAATGTTAAAAGTCACAGGTACTGGATTTATGGAGAACAGATGTTGATCCAGGGAATTATTCTGATTGTCATATTTAAAGTTGGCAAGGAATTTTCTCCCAAATACTGGGTAACTGGCGACCATCTGAGGTTTTTGCCTTCCTCTAAATCAACATAGTAGAATTATAGGTTTTATTTTTTTGTCTCAACACCTATGTAAGGCATCATGCACACGACCGTATATTCGGTCCGCATCTGATCCACATTTTTTGCGGATGGGACGCCCATTCATTTCATTGGGGCTGCAAAAAATGCAGACAGCATACCATGTTCTGTCTGCATCCATTTGTCCATTCCAAGGGGCCGCGAAAAAAAATAGAACATGTCCTATTCTTGTTCGTTTTGTGGACAAGGATAGGACATTTCTATAGGAGTTTTTAAAAAAATTATCAGCATGCACACAAGCGGTATCCGTGTTATGCAAAACACATACAATCATGTGGCCTATATTTTAGACTTTGGTTGCTACTGCCAAACTCTCACTCCGCTCCATTAACTCTACTAAGTCCAGGGAATCCTACAGATGAAATTTGTGATTCTGTGTAACGTTCTCTGAGTACCATGAGTATCCATGGATGTGTCCTATGTGAATCTGTAGTCTGTAGTCACATTTCCTAAAACATGCTAACAGGGACCAGATTACTACGGTATATAAACTATTCCAAAGTGTTACCACTTTATAGATATATCCTGTTATACTAGTGCTTTCCTTATTACTTAATCATAATTGTCAAAATATCATTCTTCCTCTGTCTAGCACAGTGAACTTTAGATCCCTCATCTTCTAATCCTATCCTGAGAGCTCCAAGTAATGATCAAATAATCCTATAATCCTCTTTCAAGGGAAGAGTGTTTATTAGTGTTGTTAACCTTGCATCACTGCGCAGTGCCTCCCAATTACATAAATACATACAAATCTCTTTTACATATGCAGTATATGACTATATGTCTACCTTATCTGAGCCAAAAGGGACACAATGAAAACAAGATGCAAAGTAACAGATAAGAATTAAGAAGAATTGTTTTAATATTATTGTCACTCTTACTAGGAATCTGTCAAGGTTAGGTTCACACTGTATTTTTTCCATGTGGATTTAAGCATGTACACAATTAACATGCCCCTTCTTGGGTTAGCTTCTGTGTAAAAAACACGTTAGGTGGTCCATGCAGAGTTGGATCCACTGCATGACCCACTATGACTCCACAGTAAGAGTAAACCTTGGATTTCTGCTGCAAATATATATAAGATATTTCCAACATGTGCGAACATACCCTTAGGCTAAAAATATAGTTTTTGAAGCAGTTCTAAAGTCAAACACAGAGGTGAATCCAGAAAGAAGAAGTATAAAAGAAAGACTGATATATTTCTTCTCTTTTGGAGCCACTGCTGTGTAAAAGTGCCACAAAAACTGCATGTGTGATTCCAGTTGGCTTGTCCAAGATAATTAAAAATTCTTAGACAACCCCAACAATGCGTTACAATTTTTCAAAAAATCATATACTCACTTCTTACTCACCCGTTGCCGTTTGTTTTTGCTTAGGCACGTGACCACTGCAGCCAATCATTGCCCTCCATGGTGTACAGCTGAGGACAGTGATTGGCTGCAGTAATGAGGTGCTGGATCCAGGCACATCACTGTAAATGTCACCACCTAGCCTTCATGGCTCAGATGGGAATAACCAGAGTAAGCTCTGACTGGGGTAGGCAGAGATATGGAAATGGCTGAGTGGGCTGTACTCTGCTGTTTTCATAACTCCTATATTTGTGAATGGGAGCCCTTTCCTTAAAGTGGTATTCCCATCTCACAAATGTAGTTTGTATAGTTAGATATAGCCATACCAATATTATTACTAATAGAAATTATTAATAATAGTAATTATATAAAATGTACCGTTTAGAAGATTTGCCTATTTGTATTTCCATTGTCCCATGCACATCAGTCAGGCCGTTGCCCCTAGTTACGACCACCTCGGCATTGTAGTAGTGGTGGCCAGCTTGCTCTTGTTCAAACCCGCTCTGAGGTAACTGCTGTATTGTAAACACACACATTACATCAGCATGCGGAAACACATCTTAGGGTTGTAGCATTTTTGTCTGCGCTTCCAAAACGCAGAGAAACGGATCCTGTTCCAAGATCAATTTATCTCTATGGAGCAGGATCCATTTATAAAGTCCCTGACCATTGTGTTTTGGACTGGTAGCGTCCAAAACGCAGATGTGAAAGTACCCTAAGATGTGTCTCCGCATGCTCATGTAATGTGCGTTCACAATACAGCAGTTACCTCAGAGCGGGTTTGAAAAGGAGCAAGCCGGCCACCACTACTACATGGCCGCTGTGGTCGTAACCAGGGGCAATGGCCTGACTGATGTGTGTGGGACAATGGATATACAAATAGTCAAATCTTCTAAACGGTACATTTTATATAAATACAGTCTATTAGTAATAATATTGGTATGGCTATAGCTAACTATAGAAACCACATTTGTGAGATGGGAATACCCCTTTAACTCTCAAGTTACCAAAAACAGCATAGCTTTAACGTAGTGGAAACAGCGGAGCACAGCCACCATTGATTTTTCTGTAATTCTAGCCTCCCACCTCCTCAGTTTTTATACTCTGGTTAATCACATCTCAACAATAAAGGGTAGAGATGGGAATACACCTTTAATGCCTCTGTCCCTTTGTATATCCTATGATTACATGGAAAGTGGAAGTCCTCACACACTATTTGTGCCAAATGTAGAGGAAAGAGGTAATTAAAAGGGAATATGTAATTAGAAAATGGCCAATCACTTAAATCAAACTTTTATAACATTTTTAAAAATTGTTGATGATTTTATTGAGGGCTATCTATATTTAAAAAAATCCTTAACCCCTTCACGCATTTGGACATAACTGTAGGTCCAAATCGCAAGTAATTTACTGCATTTGGACGTACAGTCACGTCCAAACTGCTTACCGGGGCTGTCACACTATAATGTTTCACAGCCCCAGAGTCTCCGCTCTCCCTGAGAGCAGAGGCACCGATCTCGGCCGTTTAAACCCCATAGATGCCGTGGGCCATGTGGTTGAGAGGGAGGAAGCTCCCTCTGTCTTCCATCGGGCCGCCGCTGCTGCTGATCAGACTTAGTGTAACTGTGATACAGGCTGTAAAGTGCATTGCAATAGACTATTGCAATGCACTGTATAGCCATCAGGCCCACTGGATCCAAATGGGACTTGATAAATAAAAAAAAGTGTAAAAAGAAAGTAAAAAAAAGTGTAAAACAAAAAAAGAAAAATAAAAATAAAAATAAAATAAAAATTGGCTTTTTTCATATCCGTTCATTTATGTCATTAAAAAATAAAATAAATAAAAAATCTACACATAATTGGTATCGTCCGTAATGACCTGATCTATAAAAGTGTTATGTTACTAATTCTGCGAGGGAAACACCTTAAAAAATAAGTGATCAAAAATACTTATGTACCCCAAAATGATACCAATAAAAACTAAAGACTGTTCCGCAAAAAACAAGCCCCCACACAGCTACATTGGTGAAAAAATAAAAAAGTTATGGACTTTATTACATGACGATAAAAAATATAATTTATTTTTAACACAAAAGTGATTTTATGCTGAAAAAGGGGTAAAACATGAAAAAAACTATATAAATTTGGTATCGCCATAACTGCATCGACCCACAGAATAAAATTATTATATTAAATTTACCGCAAGAGGAACCCCATAAAAAATAAAAAACATTGACACGATTGCCATTTTTAACTAATTCACCTCCACAAAAAATTTGATAAAAAGTGATCAAAAATACTTATGTACCCCAAAATGATACCAATAAAAACTACAGACCGATCCGCAAGAAACAAGCCCCCACACAGCTACATTGGTGAAAAAATAAAAATGTTATGGCCCCTTAACCAATTTCAGCAAATTATATGTTAGAAAATCCCGATGCCGCTCCTTCCCTTCTGAATGCTGCTGTGCCCCCAAACAGAGGTTTGCGACCACATATATAGTGTTGCCGTATTCATGAAAAAATGTATAACAAATTATTGGGTGCATTTTCTCCTGTTAGCCCTTGTGAAAATAAAAAATGTAGGGCTAAAGAAACATTATATTGGAAATAAAAGTTAATTTTTCAGTTTCACAGCCATGCTTTTCTAAATTCTATGAAACGCTTGTTGGGTCAAAACATTCACTCCACCACTATATTTATTCCTTGAGGCACCTGAAAACCATTCCAGCATAATCTGCCCTCCGGTAACAATACGGCGCTCCTTTCCTTCTGAGCACTGCTGTGTGCCCATACAGCAGGTTACAACCACATATGGGGTGTTTCAGTAAACTGCAGAATCAGGGTAATAAATATTGAGGTTTGTTTGGCTGTTAACCTTTACTGTGCAACAGGAAAAATTGATTAAAATGAAAAAATAAATAAATAAAATTTAAAAATTTCCCCTATATTTTCCTTTAATTTTTGTGGAACACCTAAAAGGTTAACAAAGTTTGTAAAATCAGTTTTGAGTAACTTAAGGGGTGTAGTTTCTAAAATGTCATTTATGGGTGGTTTCTACTAATTAATTCCCACAAAGCGACTCAATATCTCAACTGGTCTTTAAAAAAGTGGGTTTTGGCAATTTTCTTAAACATTTTAAAATTTGCTTCTAAACTTCTAAGCCTTCTAACGTCCTAAAAAAATAAATTGACATTTACAAAATGATGCAAACATAAAGTAGACATATTGGGGAATGTAAAGTAATAACTATTTTATGAAGTATCACTATTAGAGATGAGTGAGCACTAAAATGCTCGGGTGCTCGTTATTCGAGTCGAACTTTTCCCGATGCTCGGGTGCTCGTTTCGAATAACGAACCCCATTGAAGTCAATGGGAGACTCGAGCATTTTTTGCAGGGGACCAAGGCTCTGCCTAGGGAAGGCTGGGTGAAAACCTGGAAACCTCAGAAAATGATGGAAACACCACGGAAATGGACAGGAAACAGCAGGGGCATGGATGCCTCTGAGGCTGCCTAATCCCACCATTACCCCAAATTCTCAGGCAACAGCCTGGTGGTTACCCTCATGGCAATTGTGCTCACCCAGACTAGGGAAGCACCCAACTAGGTGCAACGAAGGTCCATCACCGCCAATTTTCAGGGACACGGTAATGGTGACCCACTTAAAAATGCTGCCTGACAACCTAGCGGTGAACCACTGATTGTCTGTCTTTCAATAAGATTGCAGTGTAAAGCATGGTGGTGAGCCTCAGTAATAAGATTGCAGTGTAAAGCATGGTGGTGAGCCTCAGTATGACTTTTTGGATGGAGATTGCATGTGGTCACGTACTCCCTGGAACCCCATAGTCACCCCTTCTCTGATGTGCTAGCCCAGAACATTCTCTGCCCCAATTCGCAAGACCTTTTGCAGTCTCCATGTGCTGACAGTGGGGATTTACCAGTGTTGTCTGAGGAGGTGGTGGACAATTGCCAGACACAGGTGTCGGGGGGTGAGGTAGTTGTATGGGAAGCAAGTTACAGTGGGGACTCCTTGGGGGGACTTTCTCATGATGGGACAGATTCAACTTGGGTGGATCAGGCACAGGAACAGATCAATTTTTTTTTTTGTGTTTATTTAACTTTTATTTAGCACAAATAACCACAGAGATATTTATTCGTTCTCTTCGCTGCGCAGTCGTGCGTTGGGGTTCGTCACTTTGATGGTGAGCTGTGCCGCTCTCTCCACAATGCTCTTTCGGTTCTTTGAGGAGACGTTGAGGAGATCAGTGAAATTCAGTGAATGACGACGCAGGACCCCATCTTAAAAATTTAGCATCAACCGGTACAGTCGTAAATTATGAGCTTGATCAAGTGTGGCATGTGTTCTCTGTATTCTTCTCAGTTTATTACCATATATGGCAGCTATCCGCAAAAATAGTTTGGAGAGAAAGATAGGAAAAAGACGTAAATTGTTTGGAGA
>ONZH01029817.1:0-70734 GCA_900303285.1 Rhinella marina
TGCACCCTCTCCATTGTCCTGAACCCCCATATATCTCAGTGCACACCCGCTGCACCCTCTCCATTGTCCTGATCCCCCATATATCTCAGTGCACGCCCGCTGCACCCTCTGTCATTGTCCTGAACCCCATATATCTCAGTGCACGCCCGCTGCACCCTCTTCATGTCCTGACCCCCATATATCTTGGTTCACCACCCACTGCCACCCTCTCCATTGTCCTGACCCCCCATATACCTCAGTGCACGCCCGCTGCACCCTCTTCATTGTCCTGACCCCCCATATACCTCAGTGTTACGCCCGCTGCACCCTCTCCATTGTCCTGACCCCCCCATATATCTCAATGCACGCCCGCTGCACCCTCTCCATTGTCCTGATCCCCCATATATCTCAATGCACGCCCGCTTGCACCCTCTCCATTGTCCTGATCCCCCATATATCTCAGTGCACGCCCGCCTGCACCCTCTCCATTGTCCTGACCCCCCCATATATCTTAGTGCACGCCCGCTGCACCCTCTCCATTGTCCTGATCCCCCATATATCTTGGTTCACGCCCGCTGCACCCTCTCCATTGTCCTGATCCCCCATATATCTTGGTTCACGCCCGCTGCACCCTCTCCATTGTCCTGATCCCCCCCATATACCTCAGTGCACGCCCGCTGCACCCTCTCCATTGTCCTGATCCCCCCATATATCTCAGTGCACGCCCGCTGCACCCTCTCCATTGTCCTGACCCCCCATATATCTCAGTGCACGCCCGCTGCACCCTCTCCATTGTCCTGACCCCCCATATATCTCAGTGCACGCCCGCTGCACCCTCTCCATTGTCCTGAACCCCCATATATCTTGGTTCACACCCACTGCACCCTCTCCATTGTCCTGACCCCCCCATATATCTTGGTTCACGCCCGCTGCACCCTCTCCATTGTCCTGAACCCCCATATACCTCAGTGCACGCCCGCTGCACCCTCTTCATTGTCCTGACCCCCCATATATCTTGGTTCACGCCCGCTGCACCCTCTTCATTGTCCTGACCCCCCATATATCTTGGTTCACGCCCGCTGCACCCTCTTCATTGTCCTGACCCCCCATATATCTTGGTTCACGCCCGCTGCACCCTCTCCATTGTCCTGACCCCCCATTTATCTTGGTTCACGCCCGCTGCACCCTCTCCATTGTCCTGACCCCCCATTTATCTTGGTTCACGCCCGCTGCACCCTCTCCATTGTCCTGACCCCCCCATATATCTTGGTTCACGCCCGCTGCACCCTCTCCATTGTCCTGACCCCCCATATATCTTGGTTCACGCCCGCTGCACCCTCTTCATTGTCCTGACCCCCCATATATCTTGGTTCACGCCCGCTGCACCCTCTCCATTGTCCTGACCCCCCATTTATCTTGGTTCACGCCCGCTGCACCCTCTCCATTGTCCTGACCCCCCATTTATCTTGGTTCACGCCCGCTGCACCCTCTCCATTGTCCTGACCCCCCATTTATCTTGGTTCACGCCCGCTCTGTCCTCTATTCATCCATGATCATGAAGCAAACGGTGAGATCATTCTGACTCATTCCCTTGTGATCTCTGACCCCTGAACTTCAGATCACCCCATGAAGGCTGAGGAGTTCTGTTTGGCCCCTTGTAGCGGGCCCTGAGAGGACAGTACCATGCACAGGTGCAGTGCAGGCTCTGGCAGGTGACAGCGGACAATCACTCTCATCCTTGTCCACACACAGCAGTAGTACACATAGCTGCCCCTCCGCTCTGCGCCTCCCATGTCTTAGATGACGATGGTGGGGGCGACACAACAATGGTTTCTCTTGTCCTTTCAGGTGGCTCTGGTCCAAGGGACAAATATTGACCCCTCCCCATTCTGCGGACAGAGGCGCTTATTGTCACCCTGGTCTGCGGATAGGGAGGGGGTCACACAGGTCGACGACTAATCAACACTGCGCCCTCTCATATCAGCAAAGTAATGAAGTCACTGGGGCGCCGGTGTCTACCATGAAGAACGCAGTCCATGGGTTCTGGAGCAGACCGGGAGGAAGATCGGGTCAGCAACCCCCCGCCCCAGTGAGCATAGAGTCCCCCTCCTGCCGGACGTGACCTGCGCCCTATCCTACCGCTACCGACCCCGCCCACAACGCTGATGAATCACCATCGATTGTAAGCTCCATTGCCGAGGATTGTAATTATTATTAGGAGACAAATATTCAAGCCCACTGCTGACCTCTGACCCCTCCCAGGACTGTGGGCGCAGCCACTGATCAGGGGAGCTGTGCTGTAACCATGGGGATACATAAGTCTGCACTGGAACTGTAGACACAAAACTGTGAGTGTGGTCTATCTGAGGGCCCAGTGGGTGTGGTTTATCGGGAGGCCCAGTGGGTGTGGTCTATCAGGAGGTCCAGTGCACGCCCGCTGCACCCTCTCCATTGTCCTGACCCCCCATATATCTTGGTGCACGCCCGCTGCACCCTCTCCATTGTCCTGACCCCCCATATATCTCAGTGCACGCCCGCTGCACCCTCTTCATTGTCCTGACCCCCCCATATACCTCAGTGCACGCCCGCTGCACCCTCTCCATTGTCCTGACCCCCCATATATCTCAGTGCACGCCCGCCTGCACCCTCTTCATTGTCCTGATCCCCCATATTTCTCAGTGCACGCCCGCTGCACCCTCTCCATTGTCCTGACCCCCCATATACCTCAGTGCACGCCCGCTGCACCCTCTCCATTGTCCTGACCCCCAAATATATCTCAGTGCACGTCCGCTGCACCCTCTCCATTGTCCTGACCCCCCCATATATCTCAGTGCACGCCCGCTGCACCCTCTTCATTGTCCTGACCCCCCTATATATCTCAGTGCACGCCCGCTGCACCCTCTTCATTGTCCTGACCCCCCCATATATCTCAGTGCACGCCCGCTGCACCCTCTCCATTGTCCTGACCCCCCATATATCTCAGTGCACGCCCGCTGCACCCTCTCCATTGTCCTGACCCCCCATATATCTCAGTGCACGCCCGCTGCACCCTCTCCATTGTCCTGACCCCCCATATATCTTGGTGCACGCCCGCTGCACCCTCTCCATTGTCCTGACCCCCCCATATATCTCAGTGCACGCCCGCTGCACCCTCTCCATTGTCCTGACCCCCAAATATATCTCAGTGCACGTCCGCTGCACCCTCTTCATTGTCCTGATCCCCCATATATCTCAGTGCACGCCCGCTGCACCCTCTTCATTGTCCTGATCCCCCATATATCTCAGTGCACGCCCGCTGCACCCTCTCCATTGTCCTGACCCCCCATATATCTTGGTTCACGCCCGCTGCACCCTCTCCATTGTCCTGACCCCCCATATATCTCAGTGCACGCCCGCTGCACCCTCTCCATTGTCCTGACCCCCCATATATCTCAGTGCACGCCCGCTGCACCCTCTCCATTGTCCTGACCCCCCATATATCTTGGTGCACGCCCGCTGCACCCTCTCCATTGTCCTGACCCCCCCATATATCTCAGTGCACGCCCGCTGCACCCTCTCCATTGTCCTGACCCCCAAATATATCTCAGTGCACGTCCGCTGCACCCTCTTCATTGTCCTGATCCCCCATATATCTCAGTGCACGCCCGCTGCACCCTCTTCATTGTCCTGATCCCCCATATATCTCAGTGCACGCCCGCTGCACCCTCTCCATTGTCCTGACCCCCCATATATCTTGGTTCACGCCCGCTGCACCCTCTCCATTGTCCTGACCCCCCATATATCTCAGTGCACGCCCGCTGCACCCTCTTCATTGTCCTGACCCCCCATATACCTCAGTGCACGCCCGCTGCACCCTCTCCATTGTCCTGACCCCCAAATATATCTCAGTGCACGTCCGCTGCACCCTCTCCATTGTCCTGACCCCCCCATATATCTCAGTGCACGCCCGCTGCACCCTCTTCATTGTCCTGACCCCCCCATATATACGTCAGTGCACGCCCGCTGCACCCTCTCCATTGTCCTGACCCCCCATATATCTCAGTGCACGCCCGCTGCACCCTCTCCATTGTCCTGACCCCCCATATATCTTGGTGCACGCTCACTGCACCCTCTCCATTGTCCTGATCCCCCATATACCTCAGTGCACGCCCGCTGCACCCTCTCCATTGTCCTGACCCCCCATATATCTTGGTGCACGCCCGCTGCACCCTCTCCATTGTCCTGACTTCCCATATATCTCAGTGCACGCCCGCTGCACCCTCTCCATTGTCCTGACCTCCCATATATCTTGGTGCACGCCCGCTGCACCCTCTCCATTGTCCTGACCCCCCATATATCTCAGTGCACGCCCGCTGCACCCTCTCCATTGTCCTGACCCCCCCATATATCTCAGTGCACGCCCGCTGCACCCTCTTCATTGTCCTGATCCCCCATATACCTCAGTGCACGCCCGCTGCACCCTCTCCATTGTCCTGACCCCCATATATCTCAGTGCACGCCCGCTGCACCCTCTCCATTGTCCTGATCCCCCATATACCTCAGTGCACGCCCGCTGCACCCTCTCCATTGTCCTGACCCCCCATATATCTCAGTGCACGCCCGCTGCACCCTCACCATTGTCCTGACCCCCCATATATCTCAGTGCACGCCCGCTGCACCCTCTCCATTGTCCTGACCCCCCATATATCTCAGTGCACGCCCGCTGCACCCTCTCCATTCTCCTGACCCCCCATATATCTCAGTGCACGCCCGCTGCACCCTCTCCATTCTCCTGACCCCCCATATATCTCAGTGCACGCCCGCTGCACCCTCTCCATTGTCCTGACCTCCCATATATTTTGGTGCACGCCCGCTGCACCCTCTCCATTGTCCTGATCCCCCATATACCTCAGTGCACGCCCGCTGCACCCTCTCCATTGTCCTGACCCCCCATATATCTTGGTGCACGCCCGCTGCACCCTCTCCATTGTCCTGACCCCCCATATATCTCAGTTCACGCCCGCTGCACCCTCTCCATTGTCCTGACCCCCCATATACCTCAGTGCACGCCCGCTGCACCCTCTTCATTGTCCTGACCCCCCATATACAGTGCCTACAAGTAGTATTCAACCCCCTGCAGATTTAGCTGGTTTGATAAGATGCAAATAAGTTAGAGACTTCAAACTTCAAACAAGAGCAGGATTTATTAACAGATGCATAAATCTTACAAACCAAAAAGTTCTGTTGCTCAGTTAAATTTTAATAAATGTTAAACATAAAAGTGTGGGTCAATTATTATTTAACCCCTAGGTTTAATATTTTGTGGAATAACCCTTGTTTGCAATTACAGCTAATAATGGTCTTTTATAAGACCTGATCAGGCCGGCACAGGTCTCTGGAGTTATCTTGGCCCACTCCTCCATGCAGATCTTCTCCAAGTTATCTAGGTTCTTTGGGTGTCTCATGTGGACTTTAATCTTGAGCTCCTTCCACAAGTTTTCAATTGGGTTAAGGTCAGGAGACTGACTAGGCCACTGCAACACCTTGATTTTTTCCCTCTTGAACCAGGCCTTGGTTTTCTTGGCTGTGTGCTTTGGGTCGTTGTCTTGTTGGAAGATGAAATGACGACCCATCTTAAGATCCTTGATGGAGGAGCGGAGGTTCTTGGCCAAAATCTCCAGGTAGGCCGTGCTATCCATCTTCCCATGGATGCGGACCAGATGGCCAGGCCCCTTGGCTGAGAAGCAGCCCCACAGCATGATGCTGCCACCACCATGCTTGACTGTAGGGATGGTATTCTTGGGGTCGTATGCAGTGCCATCCAGTCTCCAAACGTCACGTGTGTGGTTGGCACCAAAGATCTCGATCTTGGTCTCATCAGACCAGAGAACCTTAAACCAGTCTGTCTCAGAGTCCTCCAAGTGATCATGAGCAAACTGTAAACGAGCCTTGACATGACGCTTTGAAAGTAAAGGTACCTTATGGGCTCGTCTGGAACGGAGACCATTGCGGTGGAGTACGTTACTTATGGTATTGACTGAAACCAATGTCCCCACTGCCATGAGATCTTCCCGGAGCCCCTTCCTTGTTGTCCTCGGGTTAGCCTTGACTCTTCGGACAAGCCTGGCCTCGGCACGGGAGGAAACTTTCAAAGGCTGTCCAGGCCGTGGAAGGCTAACAGTAGTTCCATAAGCCTTCCACTTCCGGATGATGCTCCCAACAGTGGAGACAGGTAGACCCAACTCCTTGGAAAGGGTTTTGTACCCCTTGCCAGCCTTGTGACCCTCCACGATCTTGTCTCTGATGGCCTTGGAATGCTCCTTTGTCTTTCCCATGTGGACCATGTATGAGTGCTGTTCACAAGTTTGGGGAGGGTCTTAAATAGTCAGAAAAGGCTGGAAAAACAGATAATTAATCCAAACATGTGAAGCTCATTGTTCTTTGTGCCTGAACTACTTCTTAATACTTTAGGGGAACCAAACAGAATTCTGGTGGTTTGAGGGGTTGAATAATAATTGACCCACACTTTTATGTTTAAAATTTATTAAAATTTAACTGAGCAACATAACTTTTTGGTTTGTAAGATTTATGCATCTGTTAATAAATCCTGCTCTTGTTTGAAGGCTCTAACTTATTTGCATCTTATCAAACCAGCTAAATCTGCAGGGGGTTGAATACTACTTGTAGGCACTGTATCTCAGTGCACGCCCGCTGCACCCTCTCCATTGTCCGGACCCCCCATATATCTTGGTGCACGCCCGCTGCACCCTCTCCATTGTCCTGACCCCCCATATATCTTGGTGCACATGGGTGTGGTTTATCTGGGGGGAACTTGTGCTGCAGGTTTACTAAACCATGTGCCAGGAATTATAATGGAAATCTGCGCATGTTATAGTAGGCCGCGGCGGTCTACGGTTATATTTCTGTGTCCTTCTGTATAGGAGGCCGCGGCGGTCTACGGTTATATTTCTGTGTCCTTCTGTATAGGAGGCCGCGGCGGTCTACGGTTATATTTGTGTCTCTCTGTATAGGAGGCCGCGGCGGTCTACGGTTATATTTGTGTCTCTCTGTATAGGAGGCCGCGGCGGTCTACGGTTATATTTCTGTGTCCTTCTGTATAGGAGGCCGCGGCGGTCTACGGTTATATTTCTGTGTCCTTCTGTATAGGAGGCCGCGGCGGTCTACGGTTTATATTTGTGTCTCTCTGTATAGGAGGCCGCGGCGGTCTACGGTTATATTTGTGTCTCTCTGTATAGGAGGCCGCGGCGGTCTACGGTTATATTTGTGTCTCTCTGTATAGGAGGCCGCGGCGGTCTACGGTTATATTTGTGTCTCTCTGTATAGGAGGCCACGGCGGTCTACGGTTATATTTCTGTGTCCCTCTGTATAGGAGGTCACGGCGGTCTACGGTTATATTTCTGTGTCCCTCTGTATAGGAGGCCACGGCGGTCTACAGTTATATTTCTGTGTCCCTCTGTATAGGAGGCCACGGCGGTCTACGGTTATATTTCTGTGTCCCTCTGTATAGGAGGCCACGGCGGTCTACAGTTATATTTCTGTGTCCCTCTGTATAGGAGGCCACGGCGGTCTACGGTTATATTTCTGTGTCCCTCTGTATAGGAGGCCACGGCGGTCTACAGTTATATTTCTGTGTCCCTCTGTATAGGAGGCCACGGCGGTCTACGGTTATATTTCTGTGTCCCTCTGTATAGGAGGCCGCGGCGGTCTACGGTTATATTTCTGTGTCCCTCTGTATAGGAGGCCACGGCGGTCTACGGTTATATTTCTGTGTCCCTCTGTATAGGAGGCCGCGGCGGTCTACGGTTATATTTGTGTCTCTCTGTATAGGAGGCCACGGTGGTCTACGGTTATATTTCTGTGTCCCTCTGTATAGGAGGTCACGGCGGTCTACGGTTATATTTCTGTGTCCCTCTGTATAGGAGGCCACGGCGGTCTACAGTTATATTTCTGTGTCCCTCTGTATAGGAGGTCACGGCGGTCTACGGTTATATTTCTGTGTCCCTCTGTATAGGAGGCCACGGCGGTCTACAGTTATATTTCTGTGTCCCTCTGTATAGGAGGCCACGGCGGTCTACGGTTATATTTCTGTGTCCCTCTGTATAGGAGGCCGCGGCGGTCTACGGTTATATTTCTGTGTCCCTCTGTATAGGAGGTCACGGCGGTCTACGGTTATATTTCTGTGTCCCTCTGTATAGGAGGCCACGGCGGTCTACGATTATATTTCTGTGTCCCTCTGTATAGGAGGCCACGGCGGTCTACGGTTATATTTCTGTGTCCCTCTGTATAGGAGGCCGTGGCGGTCTACGGTTATATTTCTGTGTCCTTCTGTATAGGAGGCCGCGGCGGTCTACGGTTATATTTCTGTGTCCTTCTGTATAGGAGGCCACGGCGGTCTACGGTTATATTTCTTTGTCCTTCTGTATAGGAGGCCACGGCGGTCTACGGTTATATTTCTGTGTCTCTCTGTATAGGAGGCCGCGGCGGTCTACGGTTATATTTGTGTCCCTCTGTAGGAGGCCGCGGCGGTCTACGGTTATATTTCTGTGTCTCTCTGTATAGGAGGCCGCGGCGGTCTACGGTTATATTTGTGTCCCTCTGTAGGAGGCCGCGGCGGTCTACGGTTATATTTGTGTCCCTCTGTAGGAGGCCGCGTCCCTCCCGCTGCCAGGCCAGCATGTCATTCATTCCTGTGTGCACAGCGCCACCTGCTGGACGCTCTCATTATGTGCAGGTAGAGTTACGAGGAGAGGAGCCGCACTCACTGCTGCAGTTTGTTACTGGTTTATTTCCACATTATAGTTATATTTGATACGTTTTAGCTCCATGTTTAAAGAAGGCTCAGCTTGGAGCCGAAACGCGTCACATGTGACTATAATGTGGCAATAATCCAGAGATAAACTCAGCAGAGCGAGCATCTCTCATAGACATGAGCACCACAACAAGTACACGGGAGTGCGGACTGGTATATACAGAAAGTGGAAGAGGGTAACGGGCGATGGTCTGTGATCGGGGCGTTGGGGTAGAAGCT
The DNA here is from genome assembly GCA_900303285.1 of Rhinella marina. Lineage (NCBI taxonomy): Eukaryota > Metazoa > Chordata > Amphibia > Anura > Bufonidae > Rhinella > Rhinella marina. The sequence goes on from ONZH01029817.1 coordinate 9,008, forward strand.
CCCGGTGAGGGGTTGGGTCTGGCCATGGGCTGCTGTCTGTAATAGTGAGTGATTCAGATGGGAAGGAAATGGGAGCGACCAAGTAACCAGAAGTCTGAGCACTCGCCTGAGGCTTCCCACAGGCAGCTCTTAACCCCTCCAGCAGGGGGCCCCAGCAGCCGTACGCTGAGTTTTCCCTGATCTACACAGAATAGTTTAGATTTTCAGGTTGCGGTGTACAGGAGTTATGGGGGCAGCACAGGCGACGCTTCAGTCCACTGAACTGTGATCCCGGGAGCCGCCATTACACACCGAGCAGCGGCACAATTTACCGCATGGTAATATCGCACAGAGCAACCATTTAATAACCGCAACCTGATTGGTCACAAAGGACAAAAACCTTCACATCTATACAATGTCATACACATTTTAACCATGGCCTTATTTGGTAACAGGGGGCGGAGCTGTGACTACCTCACATGTCATCATATCAGTGATGTCATCAGCAGGGGGCGGGGCTGTGACTACCTCTCAGACAGGATATACAGGCAGGTTGTCAGCAGTAATAGATGTTCCTGTAGTATAAGGTGTGGATCTCATGTCTGATCACATGTCATTATATCAGTGATGTCATCAGCAGTGGGCGGGGCTGTGACTACCTCTCAGACAGGATATACAGGCAGGTTGTCAGCAGTAATAGATGTTCCTGTAGTATAAGGTGTGTGGATCTCATGTCTGATCACATGTCATTATATCAGTGATGTCATCAGCAGGGGGCGGGGCTGTGACTACCTCTCAGACAGGAGTGAGTTGTGGAGAGGTTGTGTGCTGCTGAGCTCCCACCAGGGAGGGGTCATGGCTGCAGACCCAGGAGGAGGTGAGGGGAGCTGGGCTGCTGCTTCCAGTGGAGCCCCGGGTCTGGAGCTGGGCCTACGTCATGACGCTGAGGAAGGCTGTTCATATAAGTCTGGTGATCTGGGTGAAGACGCGGCTGTAACTGTGAGGAGTAAAGTCACTGATAAAGTCATATATAAGAAAGAACTACAAATCTCCAGACTGCAGGATGAGATCAAGAGAGAGACTGATTCTAAAGAGAAACTGATGAAAAGTGAGCGTTTAGATAACTGTATCCGGGAGCTGACCGCCATGAGAGAGACAAAGTGCAGAGGGGCTAATGCCGGGCCCAAAATCCAGGCCCCTCAAACCAAGAGGGAGACCAGACTGCAGGTGACCAAGAGAAGGGACACCATCAGCAGGAAGGACCTGGTCTATGAGGAGGTGCACAGTATTGTAATGCAAGGTAAAGCGGTGAGAATCATGGCTGCTGCACCTACAGAGCCTGCGGGAGACAGCTGCGTGGTCACTGAGGGGTTAATGCAACCAAGTAATGGAGAAAAGAGTCTAAGTCAGCAAGACCCAGCACAGATGGGGTTAAACCATGGTCCTGATCCAGTTAAGCAGCTAATGAGCCTGACAACTGACACCTATGCAGACGCTGCAGTCAGTAACAGCCTGGCCTTGTCTCCAGTCATCCCAGTAACACCAGTCCCAGACACTGAAGCCATTCCCAACAGACCCATCCTCGACTCACAGCAGTCCAAGGACTCCAGAGACAACATGGAGGTCACTGAGCCGTCACCATTAGTAACAGAGAAGGCCAGCGCCCAGGGGCCACACTGCCAGACTCTAGAGACAACATGGAGGTCACTGAGCCGTCACCATTAGTAACAGAGAAGGCCAGCTCCAGCAGCCAGGGGCCACACTGCCAGACTCTAGAGACAACATGGAGGTCACTGAGCCGTCACCATTAGTAACAGAGAAGGCCAGCAGCCAGGGGCCACACTGCCAGACTCTAGAGACAACATGGAGGTCACTGAGCCGTCACCATTAGTAACAGAGAAGGCCAGCGCCCAGCAGCCAGGGGCCACACTGCCAGACTCTAGAGACAATATGGAGGTCACTGAGCCCTCACCATCAGAGGAGGCCAGCTCCAGCGCCCAGCAGCCAGGGGCAAGTAAACCTGCAGCATGGGGCAATACTGAGCCAAATACTGCCAGACCTCAGAGACTATTCTCTAATGTAACCCCACACCTCAGAGGAGGAATGCAGTACGGATCAGGTACACCGGTCCAGAGCAAGACGCCCCCACAAGGCAGGTCATAGGTCGGGATCTGCTGAAAAACTTCATGGGATTTTCTGCGTCTGAAGTTTATGCGCTGATCCATGTGCCGACCACCAGGATCCATGACATCAGCTTCAAGCTGCCGCAGAGCCTGGACTTCTTCTGGGAAAAATGTAACTCTACTAAGCATCATGAAATTTGGGAAAACCTGCAGGTTATTCAGTTGTCCAAACCTCTGACCACAGTGGTGACAATTCTCCTCCAGTCCGAGGTGGTGGCACTAGCAGACGTATTGTACTGGCTGAGAAGACAATGTCTGGTCCTCGACTCACCTTATAAGATCTATGATGAAGAAGGAATCTGGAATGGAGGCTCCAAAGTAAGAGTCCAGCTGATGCAGAACCATGGAGTCACCAGACACCTGCCTCATGTCTTCTACCTGGGATCTGACCGGGGGATCTGCTACTATCCTGGGCAGCCTGTGCCATAGATGTGGGGGCAGACACATGGCCTATACCTGCCCACATGTAAAATGCTCACAATGTGGAGGACTGGATCACACAAGAGAGACCTACACGAGATGTGTTCTCTGTAACCTGTGTGCAGAACAAGGACAGACTTTCTGGGAATGCCCACTCGCTCAGCACAATAAAAGCACAGATCCATCTGATGAGGCCGATGTGGAAGATTTCCCTGAATTATCTGCAGGAACTGAATCTGAGCTCCCTGAGCACAATGATACTGCTGGCTCTGATGTAGGCTTGGTGGAGCCACAGCCAGAAAGTGACCATGAAGAGATAAGTAACCAGCAAGTCACATCGGTCAGTGTGGAGGCATCTAGGGAGATATCTGGGGCAGTTGGTGAGGTCTCCTTGGAGCAGAAAGGTCCCAGTGCTAATGTAGAGACTGCAGGAGCCATCGGTACAGAGACATCCAGCGAGACACCTGGAGAGGCCTCCTCCAAACAGCAAAGTTCCAGTCCCACCACAGAAGCTATGGAGTCAGCCATTGAGGATGGATTTCAGGTGGTAAAAAGAAAGACCACGTCATCTGAACAAGAAGCGCGTAAACATAAAACCATCCAGACGCCAGGCTCACCGGCTGTGGAGATCTCTCCTGGGAGATACCAGGTCTTAGGAGAAGACGAGGAGGCCTCCAGCCACAATGTCCAGGAAGCCGATGAGGAAGATGTTCCTGAGGAGAAAGACATTGAGGTGTCTGTGTCCACCAAGAGGTGGGGCTCTAAAGGACATAGTAGTGGAAAACGGAAAAAAACGAAGAAACCTCGGTGACCTGAATGAGCCTGAGGATCTGTACCCTCAATGTGAACAGTCTGAAGACGGACAGATATGATGGGGTGGGGGTCCTATTTAAGAACTGGGATATAAAAGTGGAACGGGTGGTGGAGTGTAAAGAGCGGCGGGATGTCATCAATCAGTGAGTGTATATCACCTATGGGGGGCGCTGCTGTCTGGCAGTACACCGGGAACAGCTGTCTGTAAGTGCAGTGATTGGGAACATCGTGAACTCTTTGAGGGGTGTTTACCAGAAAGACCAAATATCCAACCCTGCAAATGTGATGTGGAGGAAGGGTCACACCTCAGCTCTGGGATTTGTATGAGGCGTTATTTAAGAACCGCACTGTAATTTGTAACTGCTGTAAATATGAAAACTGTAAATAATTTGTTGTTGGTTTTTTTAATAAAAAGATTGACAACCTCTCAAACAGGATACACAGGCAGGTTGTCAGCAGTAATAGATGTTCCTGTAGTATAAGGTGTGTGGATCTCATGTCTGATCACATGTCATATCAGTGATGTCATCAGCAGGGGGCAGGGCTGTGACTACCTCTCAGACAGGATATACAGGCAGGTTGTCAGCAGTAATAGATGTTCCTGTAGTATAAGGTGTGTGGATCTCATGTCTGATCACATGTCATATCAGTGATGTCATCAGCAGGGGGCGGGGCTGTGACTACCTCTCAGACAGGATACACAGGCAGGTTGTCAGCACTAATAGATGTTTCTGTAGTATAAGGTGTGTGATCTCATGTCTGATCACATGTCATTATATCAGTGATGTCATCAGCAGGGGGCGGGCTGTGACTACCTCTCAGACAGGATATACAGGCAGGTTGTCAGCAGTAATAGATGTTTCTGTAGTATAAGGTGTGTGATCTCATGTCTGATCACATGTCATTATATCAGTGATGTCATCAGCAGGGGGCGGGGCTGTGACTACCTCTCAGACATGATATACAGGCAGGTTGTCAGCAGTAATAGATGTTCCTGTAGTATAAGGTGTGTGATCTCATGTCTGATCACATGTCATTATATCAGTGATGTCATCAGCAGGGGGCAGGGCTGTGACTACCTCTCAGACAGGATATACAGGCAGGTTGTCAGCAGTAATAGATGTTCCTGTAGTATAAGGTGTGTGATCTCATGTCTGATCACATATATCAGTGATGTCATCAGAAGGGGGCGGGGCTGTGACTACCTCTCAGACAGGATATACAGGCAGGTTGTCAGCAGTAATAGATGTTCCTGTAGTATAAGGTGTGTGGATCTCATGTCTGATCACATGTCATTATATCAGTGATGTCATCAGCAGGGGGCGGGCTGTGACTACCTCTCAGACAGGATATACAGGCAGGTTGTCAGCAGTAATAGATGTTCCTGTAGTATAAGGTGTGTGATCTCATGTCATTATATCAGTGATGTCATCAGCAGGTTATGCTGTAATAATTTCCCCTCTTATATGAAATGTATTAGAGTTTAAAGGTACACTCCATGCTTACACATTCAGTGTGTTGAACTTAGTGCAGAGCATGAGAGCTGGCACATGACAGTGCTTCTGTTTTGGCCTCTGTTCCTTACATATGGCGGACACGAGTCGTTATAAACTAGCACTCAGGTGGGGACCAGTCAGTGATATTCTGCAGTTTTCTGACTGGCCACTAGATGTCAGCAGTAGTGATCTGGTGGAGGTCCGGCCGATCAGCGCTGCTTCTTCCTCTCTGATCAGGGGGTTGTAACACTTGAACAGGACACACAAGGATCTCCGCAGCCCCTTTCTTCTCACGAGCTGTGGGGTTCCTCTCAGTGTGACAGGACATGTTATGGGCGCTGCTTTAATGTCAGACCCCGGTGAGCTCCGTGTGGCCACTGAAGTGCACCATTTTCAGCCTCTGACCAGACTGATCCCAACTGTCACCACCCCCACCGTGAATCCTGTACGGTATAACAGAAGCACCGCAGTGGACCGCCCGGCCTCTGGGTATCTGCCTGGTGAACCCCAAACACAAATCCTCTAGGATCCAGTAGCCCAGCACAGAGCCGTCCTGTACAATCCACCGCTGCGACGCTAAATGACGAGGCGCCGTTCAGTTTCTACATTTTATTATTTAAAACTTTGTGAACAATTTCAGAGAGAAAAAAAAAAAAAACTATTAAAAGATGGAGGAGGGGGGGGAGGGGGCAGCGGCGGGGAACAAGCAATGGACATCACACCCCAATCTAAGGGACAATGGAGGCAGCCACTGTGTGACACTGACTGGTCTCCAGAGGCACTTGGTGCCTCCTACCTCAGCGAGGTCAGTGGTTTCTAATGAACTGATAAGCAGGATGAATATTGGCCTCATCCACTCTCATATGTTTTGGTCCGTGTCTCTATCGCCATCTCTTTACAATGACTGCACCTCCATCATGCGAGCCGCAGGGTCATCTGACCTCAGGAAAATAAATTAAGCGTGGGGAGGTTCTCATGTCTGATTAACCTCTTCAGTGCCACAGCAACTATGAAGTGCTGACCGCAAGCAATGAAGAGCCGAACCAGACGCCATGGGCCCAGGTGTGGGGGGAGGGGTTCAGTTACGGAAATGTGAGACAGGAAGAGCAGAGGATTGTGGGATTTCAGTACAAGAAGGCAAAGAATGCAAGATGTGGAGGGGGCCTCAAGATGGAGGCCACGCTCTTCTCCTGATATCTGCTGAGCTACAAATATTAAGATAAACATAAAATATTAAAAAAATAACCACACAGAACGGCTGAAGGCACGAAAGCTACAGGTAATGATCCCCAGGGCCAAACGCCAGCCGCCCCCCAGGCAGGAGGACAGCGCCGCGGCCCCACATCTAGAGGCTAGGTTCACTTCTCTCTTATAGGAATGTGAGTTTCGGCAGACAGGTTATACCGCCATTGATGAAGGCCAGCGCTCGCAGTAAGTAGCGGGGGAGGGGACACTGCGGATTGGATGTTGCCCTTCCTGTGAAATGAAATGATCACAATACAAAAAGAAGCAAAATATTCAAGAGCTACAGACCAGGAAGAGACGCGGGTTTAACGCATCCCTGGAGAAGAATGGGTTAAAGCTACAGGCACTCCGCGGTTCTGCGCCATTTTTTGGCTGCTGTGTTCTGCTCCTCGTAATGGAGTTAATGCCGTAAAACCGTTAAACGCACAAAGCCCTGCGGCCTTGGCGAGTGAAGATGAACGGAACGCTACGACAGCGTCCGAGGCAACCGTGGAGTAAAAGGCGGCGGTAAATCCAACCCCTGCAACATTCTGCACTGGCGCCCTCCCCTCTGCGGACACAGGTTGTGCTTTAAACATCTGCAAAACCGGAAATTAAAAAAAAAAAAAATGTCAGCTGTGCCGGCTTCTCCGAGAGACAGAGGGGAGCGCAGGGCTCCAGATGTGAAGGCAGAAGGGGTTAAGAGTACTGCTCCCCGCGCCCGACTCCAGCAGAGGAAAGGTTAATTACAAAATGAGACACTCAGAATAAAAACTGTAAAATCAAGAAGGGCGAAACTCTGCTCCCGTCTCCTGCCGACATCTCCAGCGGCCCTGCAAGGAGAAGAGAAGACCATCAGCCACTACTACCCTCATCAGATCACAGCACCACTATTCCAGTAGATAAACAGATATCTGGGAGGTGTACGGTCATAGAAGACGATATGTCCCCAGCGCCTCACCCTGGGGTTAGAAGAGGCCGCAGTCCTTCAGGTTATTCTTGATGATCACATCCGTCACCGCATCAAACACAAACTGGACGTTTTTCGTGTCGGTTGCGCAGGTGAAGTGCGTGTAGATCTCCTTGGTGTCGCGTCTCTTGTTCAGGTCCTCAAACTTGCTCTGGATGTAGCTGGCGGCTTCATCGTATTGGTTAGCACCTGCAGGAAGGCCACAGGTTAACAGGAGCCGCCACCAAAGAACAACCCCCCTCCCCTATTTACTAGGATGAAACAGCTCCTATATAATCATCCTGGAGGCTGAGGGCCAAAAATCTAACCAGGGGCCACACTGTATTCACTAAAGACCTGCAGGAAAAAACACATTCATCACATAGCAGGACCTGTGGGGACTATGCCTTGAATCCCATTCCTGGATGTGAACTCATGGTCCCTCCCGACAATTCTGGATGGTCACTTTAAATCAAGATTAGCGCAACATGGCGGGAATGACACACGTAACAAACCGCGGCGTTCAAGTAGTAGTGACAACCACAGGCGTTCGGATGGAGGGTGGGGTATCGTCACCTGTGTATTCAGGGAAGCAGATGGTGAGTGGACTCTGGGTGATCTTCTCCTCAAACAGATCCTTCTTATTGAGGAACAGGATGATGGACGTCTCCGTGAACCACTTGTTGTTGCAAATGCTGTCGAAGAGCTTCATGCTTTCATGCATCCGGTTCTGTGGAGAAAGAATAGGGGCATGAAAACTTCTGCATCCCCCTGCTGTCAACCAGACATGAGCTACACTTCATACTGCGCATCACGGCGTTGGCGGCATCTTCTCCAGCCCAGGACACACCCATAGCTGGTGCCGTGATTTCATGTATTTCACATGTGGCCATATGACAGGGACTGGAGATGATCTATAAAGCTTTACTCACCATCTCCTCGTCTTCAGCCAGGACGAGGTCGTAAGCGCTGAGGGCCACACAGAAGATGATAGCCGTCACCCCCCTCGAAGCAGTGGATCCATTTCTTCCGCTCAGAACGCTGTCCACCGACATCAAACATCCTGCAGCAAGAGGAAGTGAAGAAACGTTTCCTGAGCTCAAGCTTCAGACATTGTGCAATCTGCACGTGAGAGTGCAAAGCATGGTGTAAGTGTGGCTGGAGGGAGTAGAAGTAGTGACCCCAGCTGAACAAATACCCGTTATTAATATTGATTAATTTACTGACTTTATAAATTTAAAAAAGTTTATTCTACTGGTTATAGATAATCAGTTCTCACCTCTCCTGTGTTCTCTCCTGTCCTTATACTATATACAGTGATAAGCAGGGTGTTCTAGTGATGATAATCAGTTCTCTCCTCTCCTGTGTTCTCTCCTGTCCTTATACAATACACAGTGATAAGCAGGATGTTCTAGTGATGAAAGATAATCAGTTCTGACCTGTCCTTATACTATACACAGTGATAAGCAGGATGTTCTAGTGATGATAGATAATCAGTTCTCACCTCTCCTGTGTTCCCCCCTGTCCTTATACTATACACAGTGATAAGCAGGGTGTTCTAGTGATGATAGATAATCAGTTCTCACCTCTCCTGTGTTCTCTCCTGTCCTTATACTATACACAGTGATAAGCAGGATGTTCTAGTGATGATAGATAATCAGTTCTCACCTCTCCTGTGTTCTCTCCTGTCCTTATACTATACACAGTGATAAGCAGGGTGTTCTAGTGATGATAGATAATCAGTTCTCACCTCTCTTGTGTTCTCTCCTGTCCTTATACTATACACAGTGATAAGCAGGGTGTTCTAGTGATGATAGATAATCAGTTCTCACCTCTCCTGTGTTCCCCCCTGTCCTTATACTATATACAGTGATAAGCAGGATGTTCTAGTGATGATAAATAATCAGTTCTCACCTCTCCTGTGTTCTCTCCTGTCCTTATACTATACACAGTGATAAGCAGGGTGTTCTAGTGATGATAGATAATCAGTTCTCACCTCTCCTGTGTTCTCTCCTGTCCTTATACTATATACAGTGATAAGCAGGGTGTTCTAGTGATGATAGATAATCAGTTCTCACCTCTCCTGTGTTCTCTCCTGTCCTTATACTATATACAGTGATAAGCAGGGTGTTCTAGTGATGATACATAATCAGTTCTCACCTCTCCTGTGTTCTCTCCTGTCCTTATACTATACACAGTGATAAGCAGGGTGTTCTAGTGATGACAGATAATCAGTTCTCATCTCTCCTGTGTTCTCTCCTGTCCTTATACTATATACAGTGATAAGCAGGGTGTTCTAGTGATGATAGATAATCAGTCCTCACCTCTCCTGTGTTGTCTCCTGTCCTTATACTATACACAGTGATAAGCAGGATGTTCTAGTGATGATAGATAATCAGTTCTCACCTCTCCTGTGTTCTCTCCTGTCCTTATACTATATACAGTGATAAGCAGGGTGTTCTAGTGATGATAGATAATCAGTTCTCACCTCTCCTGTGTTCTCTCCTGTCCTTATACTATAACCAGTGATAAGCAGGCAGGGTGTTCTAGTGATGATAATCAGTTCTCACCTCTCCTGTGTTCCCCCCTGTCCTTATACTATATACAGTGATAAGCAGGATGTTCTAGTGATGATAGATAATCAGTTCTCACCTCTCCTGTGTTCTCTCCTGTCCTTATACTATATACAGTGATAAGCAGGGTGTTCTAGTGATGATAGATAATCAGTTCTCACCTCTCCTGTGTTCTCTCCTGTCCTTATACTATATACAGTGATAAGCAGGATGTTCTAGTGATGATAATCAGTCCTCACCTCTCCTGCGTTCTCTCCTGTCCTTATACTATATACAGTGATAAGCAGGGTGTTCTAGTGATGATAGATAATCAGTTCTCACCTCTCCTGTGTTCTCTCCTGTCCTTATACTATATACAGTGATAAGCAGGATGTTCTAGTGATGATAATCAGTTCACACCTCTCCTGTGTTCTCTCCTGTCTTATACTATATACAGTGATAAGCAGGATGTTCTAGTGATGATAGATAATCAGTTCTGACCTCTCCTGTGTTCTCTCCTGTCCTTATACTATATACAGTGATAAGCAGGGTGTTCTAGTGATGATAGATAATCAGTTCTCACCTCTCCCGTGCTTCTCTCCCTGTCCTTATACTATATACAGTGATAAGCAGGATGTTCTAGTGATGATAGATAATCAGTTCTCACCTCTCCTGTGTTCTCTCCTGTCCTTATACTATATACAGTGATAAGCAGGGTGTTCTAGTGATGATAGATAATCAGTTCTCACCTCTCCCGTGTTCCTCACCTGTCCTTATACTATATACAGTGATAAGCAGGGTGTTCTAGTGATGATAGATAATCAGTTCTCACCTCTCCTGTGTTCTCTCCTGTCCTTATACTATACACAGTGATAAGCAGGGTGTTCTAGTGATGATAATCAGTTCTCACCTCTCCTGTGTTCTCTCCTGTCCTTATACTATACACAGTGATATGCAGGATGTTCTAGTGATGATAATCAGTTCTCACCTCTCCTGTGTTCTCTTCTGTCCTTATACTATATACAGTGATAAGCAGGGTGTTCTAGTGATGATAGATAATCAGTTCTCACCTCTCCTGTGTTCTCTCCTGTCCTTATACTATACACAGTGATAAGCAGGGTGTTCTAAGTGATGATAATCAGTTCGCACCTCTCCTGTGTTCTCCCTGTCCTTATACTATACACAGTGATAAGCAGGGTGTTCTAGTGATGATAATCAGTTCTCACCTCTCCTGTCCTTATACTATACACAGTGATAAGCAGGGTGTTCTAGTGATGATAATCAGTTCTCACCTCTCCTGTGTTCTCCCTGTCCTTATACTATACACAGTGATAAGCAGGGTGTTCTAGTGATGATAGATAATCAGTTCTCACCTCTCCTGTGTTCTCTCCTGTCCTTCTACTATATACAGTGATAAGCAGGGTGTTCTAGTGATGATAGATAATCAGTTCTCACCTATCCTGTGTTCCCCCCTGTCCTTATACTATATACAGTGATAAGCAGGATGTTCTAGTGATGATAGATAATCAGTTCTCACCTCTCCTGTGTTCTCTCCTGTCCTTATACTATATACAGTGATAAGCAGGGTGTTCTAGTGATGATAGATAATCAGTTCTCACCTCTCCTGTGTTCTCTCCTGTCCTTATACTATATACAGTGATAAGCAGGATGTTCTAGTGATGATAATCAGTCCTCACCTCTCCTGCGTTCTCTCCTGTCCTTATACTATATACAGTGATAAGCAGGGTGTTCTAGTGATGATAGATAATCAGTTCTCACCTCTCCTGTGTTCTCTCCTGTCCTTATACTATATACAGTGATAAGCAGGATGTTCTAGTGATGATAATCAGTTCACACCTCTCCTGTGTTCTCTCCTGTCCTTATACTATATACAGTGATAAGCAGGATGTTCTAGTGATGATAGATAATCAGTTCTGACCTCTCCTGTGTTCTCTCCTGTCCTTATACTATATACAGTGATAAGCAGGGTGTTCTAGTGATGATAGATAATCAGTTCTCACCTCTCCCGTGTTCTCTCCTGTCCTTATACTATATACAGTGATAAGCAGGATGTTCTAGTGATGATAGATAATCAGTTCTCACCTCTCCTGTGTTCTCTCCTGTCCTTATACTATATACAGTGATAAGCAGGGTGTTCTAGTGATGATAGATAATCAGTTCTCACCTCTCCCGTGTTCTCACCTGTCCTTATACTATATACAGTGATAAGCAGGGTGTTCTAGTGATGATAGATAATCAGTTCTCACCTCTCCTGTGTTCTCTCCTGTCCTTATACTATACACAGTGATAAGCAGGGTGTTCTAGTGATGATAATCAGTTCTCACCTCTCCTGTGTTCTCTCCTGTCCTTATACTATACACAGTGATATGCAGGATGTTCTAGTGATGATAATCAGTTCTCACCTCTCCTGTGTTCTCTTCTGTCCTTATACTATATACAGTGATAAGCAGGGTGTTCTAGTGATGATAGATAATCAGTTCTCACCTCTCCTGTGTTCTCTCCTGTCCTTATACTATACACAGTGATAAGCAGGGTGTTCTAGTGATGATAATCAGTTCGCACCTCTCCTGTGTTCTCCCTGTCCTTATACTATACACAGTGATAAGCAGGGTGTTCTAGTGATGATAATCAGTTCTCACCTCTCCTGTCCTTATACTATACACAGTGATAAGCAGGGTGTTCTAGTGATGATAATCAGTTCTCACCTCTCCTGTGTTCTCCCTGTCCTTATACTATACACAGTGATAAGCAGGGTGTTCTAGTGATGATAGATAATCAGTTCTCACCTCTCCTGTGTTCTCTCCTGTCCTTCTACTATATACAGTGATAATCAGGGTGTTCTAGTGATGATAGATAATCAGTTCTCACCTCTAGTGTTCTCTCCTGTCCTTCTACTATATACAGTGATAAGCAGGGTGTTCTAGTGATGATAGATAATCAGTTCTCACCTCTCCTGTGTTCTCTCCTGTCCTTATACTATATACAGTGATAAGCAGGGTGTTCTAGTGATGATAATCAGTTCTCACCTCTCCTGTCCTTATACTATACACAGTGATAAGCAGGGTGTTCTAGTGATGATAATCAGTTCTCACCTCTCCTGTGTTCTCCCTGTCCTTATACTATACACAGTGATAAGCAGGGTGTTCTAGTGATGATAGATAATCAGTTCTCACCTCTCCTGTGTTCTCTCCTGTCCTTCTACTATATACAGTGATAAGCAGGGTGTTCTAGTGATGATAGATAATCAGTTCTCACCTCTCCTGTGTTCTCACCTGTCCTTATACTATATACAGTGATAAGCAGAGTGTTCTAGTGGTCTGCTGTCTTCTCCAGCTGTGGACTCTATCAGCAGCTGCACTTACACACAGTGACCACCAGGTGGCAGCAGACTACTACTACTGTGGGGCTTTTTCTATTTCCACTTCCTGTTTTTTTTTTTGTTAGTGTAATTATATAGGGGAAGATGAAGACGTGTACATTATATATTATCACAGGAGGCTGTACAGTGTGGAGACCCTGCATACGGCTCCTGATGATCAGTGACTGGTCAGGAGGATGTCAGGAGTCACAGGGGAGGGATCTATAAGGTGTGTTATAACGGAGCGCTATCATTACGGAGATGAGCGAGTGAATATTATACGCACTTGAAATGGAGATCTTTGAAGGTGAAGTGCGTCTCCACAATCCCCGTGGTTTTCACTCTCGTCCTCAGGACGTCCTGCTGCGTGGGCACGTAGTCCGACCGGGCGATCCGCTCCAGATCATTCAGATAACTGCAGGGACACAAATTAGAATTAATCCAGAATATCGGACAATTGGGCGCGGTCTGCGGCACGGAACCATTTCACCGTCTCTCGTTATCCCAGCCGCTAATTAATTACACAGATTATCGTCCGCCGTGTCCCGAGTTGTCTCCGCGCCAGGTCTCAACTTGTTACGAGTCCCCAGTGGGGATGACGATGCTTCTGAAGACCGGGCTCCCAGGGGCCCCTCACTCACCTCCCTGCTAATTAATACTGATTTGACCTCGTTAACGTATCTAATGAGCCATTTACGCAGCTGCTGCAAAACCATAAGAAATTACGGTTGAGGATATTTAGTACATTAACCCCTGAGGGACCGAGCTGCAAACAAGACCCTGGGGGCCCCGCTGTGGAGTAAACGAACATTTTCCTTCTTCCTGCCCGAGAGGATGACAGGAGCTGCCTGTTGTCAGATGCCAGTGTCCGCTGGGTGCAGTAGTGAGACCATCAGTGAGAGGCGATGATGAAGCCCCCCAGCACTGCACAATGCATACATATATATACACCCCCCTCCATATGTAAGGGGGGGTGTAGTACATCTCTTTTGCCGCAGAGTCGGCAGCCAGAAAGTGCGCGGGATCCCCTTACATGGCACCGACCGGCCCGCACTTCATGCAAACCCTGCTTTGCATTTATATAATTTGCAATTAACCACTTGTCTGCTGGAGGGAAAACCACATGAAAGAGGGAAATGAGCAGGGAGGGGGTGTGACAAGATTTAAAGGGCCGATGCTGAATTTTGTGAATACAGCATCTGTTCTAGAATGGAAACTGCTGCAGAATTTCTAATAGACTTTGCTCTCCTCGACGTTTTCAAGATCTCAGTGAATCCCTATTTTCCTCCAGACACGCTCACACAGCTGCGGTGCTTGTTACAATGGATCAGTCCAGGATCGGTCGGTCATTTGCACCGCTGTGTGAGGATGAGGACGGGCACCGGAGTTGTCTTGAGAAATGTACAAAACCTGCTGCCATGACGACAGCCACAGGGGAGGATGCTCAGCTTCCCCAGATGCCGGAGACCCCCCTCCTGTATAATCAGGTCACACTGCCCATCGGTGGACGCAGGGTTGTCACTAAGCTGGAGAGAAGAAGGAACTTACTGCCCTATTAACCATGGAGGTAATCGGCCCGAGATCTTCATCCCTGACAACTCATGAGGTAATCAGCCCCCAGAACCTCATACCTGACAACTCACGATTTCGGAAGTAATCAGTCCCCTGACAACTTTTGACCTGGGAGGTAATTGGCCCCTAAGATCCTCATCCCTGAAAACACATGACTTGGAGCTAATTGGTCCCTGAGATCCCCGACAACTCATCCTCTTGGATCTGAGACTGTGCAGGGTCCAGCCCTCTCACGAAAGGGTTAATCGTGCCCGCGCCATCCCCCAGAAACCTCCTGGGATAGTTTGCATCTTGGAACATGTTACATGCAAACAAGTTTCCGATACGACAGGCCCCGCCCCTCCTCCGGCGCACATCCTAAATATAGAGCGCAACCGAAACCAGACCCCAAGGAAACGTAGCATCTACAAGCCTGGTCTTCACCAGGACAACTACCCCACTGTGTGAACAACAACTCCAAACATGCACAATCACTGAGGACTATGATCACATTGGTCACTGAGCCTCATCCTGAAACAGTGTTGCCCATAGCAACCGGAAACAATCAGAAGCAGTTAAAAAAATCTGACACATTGGAGGAGGCCAGAAACCAGGATCCACCGGACCTTCTTACGAGTTCCCTCTCCCTCCCCACGAAGGAGAAACCAACGTCTCACATGGACATAAGTCTTCAGCCCCTTTACTCAGGACACTTGACATTTCGGTCTGTAATCGGGGGAGAAAGGCTCTGGTAAGAGGTGACCAAGAACCAAATGGTCACTAAAGGAGTCCGAGTAAAGGGGCCAAAGACTTTTGCACATGTGAGATGTTAATCAGTGAAGATTTCTCACCTTCTTCTCACTTTCTCATTCTGGGGACTGAGGGCACAAGGAGCGAGAGAGCAGAATGTGAGGACTTTATGAGTGCACTGTACTGAAGGTGTGAGGACTTTATGAGTGCACTGTACTGAAGGTGTGAGGACTTTATGAGTGCACTGTACTGAAGGTGTGAGGACTTTATGAGTGCACTGTACTGAAGGTGTGAGGACTTTATGAGTGCACTGTACTGAAGGTGTGAGGACTTTATGAGTGCACTGTACTGAAGGTGTGAGGACTTTATGAGTGCACTGTACTGAAGGTGTGAGGACTTTATGAGTGCACTGTACTGAAGGTGTGAGGACTTTATGAGTGCACTGTACTGAAGGTGTGAGGACTTTATGAGTGCACTGTACTGAAGGTGTGAGGACTTTATGAGTGCACTGTACTGAAGGTGTGAGGACTTTATGAGTGCACTGTACTGAAGGTGTGAGGACTTTATGAGTGCACTGTACTGAAGGTGTGAGGACTTTATGAGTGCACTGTACTGAAGGTGTGAGGACAGTGTTAGAGTGAGGTGTGAACATACCCTTGTCCAGTGTAACATATACTGTTTCAGGACCTCCGCTTGCTGTCAGCTTTAGCCCCAGACATCACCACACCCCCTTACGTCCCCCGTGTACATCACTCACTAGGCGGCGGAGTCGTTGAGCTGGTATTCGCGGGAGCGGTTGAAGCAGGCCTGAACGCCCTGGTCCGCCCACAGTCTGCGGATCACTCCGGCCAGGTCATCCGGCATTATCCCCTGCTCCTCCGCTGTGCACGACAAGGCAAAGAGCTGCCGGGCATCGTCCTGTGAAAGGAGCGAGAAAGCGTCAGCGAGAGAAGGGCAGATATATTATGCACCCAACAGGAAATCCTGGACATGGGGACGCAGCCATGTTCCTGCTCCCCTCCTCCGAGGAGTAATCATCTGCTGGCAATAAATGGACACTGGCTGCCCACCTGAGGTCATGTGATCACTATTGGTCCTATGCCCGCACTCCTGCCATCCCATTCACCTGGCTGGAAGGTCCAGGCTCTAAGCAGCACAACGGTCATGTGACTTCTCATTCACCTGTCACATGACTGAACCGCACTGCTCTGATGGGGGTTGTTGTCAGCGTTCGTGCAGGTCTCCTGGCTGGTGCAGGCACCGGGGACGGGGTAATCTAATTAGGAGCGGGTCCTGGGAGCCGCGTCCTCATTATTCTCCTCACTGAGATCTTTAACACTTTCCTGCCCAGGACCTGGAGTCTCTTCATTAAAGGGGTATTCTGGTTGGTTAAAGTCCACAGGATAGAGGATAACTATCAGGTCGGTGGGGCCCTACCGATCAGGGGCCCGTACCCCTCGTCTCTCCATTCATTTCTATGGGCGTTCCGGAGAGAATCGAGTACAGCGCTCACCTATCTGGGGGTTCGGGGCCCGTGTTCTGGTCATAGGTGGGGGTCCTATCTGGTAGTTATCCCCGATCCACCAGAATGCTCCTTTAACACTTCGACTCCCATCATGTAATCACAGCCGAGGCCCGGACACTAAAGCCTCTGCAGCATCATAATGGAGACGACTTCTACCCCTCCCCCACCACTGCAGCCAGGGGCCCGTCTGAGTGGCCCCTGCTGTAAGGACCCTCTGTGTGCACTGTGCGGTCCAGCATCTCCTCATACTCACCGCTCTGGCCGAGTCTCCGAAATCGATCTTGAGGTTCCCCATGGCCTTTATGATGGCCATGATGGACTGGATGGTGTTACTTAAACCACGGCGCGGTACTGCCGGCACTCCTCCTCCGAGTAACCGTCCTCGTGGATAATCCTAGAAGATGACAGCGCGTGAGCATGAGCGGCACCAGCCGAACCCCTTCTCCTCCCCCACAACCGGCCGTCACCCTGACCTCTGACCCTCTGAGGAACCATAGATAAGCCCTACGGCGCAGCGGACGCGGCACTTACTTCATCTGCTTGACGATTGTGCTTTTCCCCGATTCTCCGGCACCTGAAAACCAAGAAAGACAAAATCAGAAGCGGCTTCATGTAACGGTTACGCAGGCCTCACTGCTACAACACATTCTGCTCCACCTGCAGCTGACCAAACAGAGTAACACGATGGGGGAGGGGTGGCTACGTCGTCATTTTTACGGATTCTGCAGTGCAGTCTGACGTCATGGCGGGCATGGAGACTATTAACCATCACTGCGGGTGTGTGCGGGTACAGCGGGCGTGTGCGGGTACAGCGGGCGTGTGCGGGTACAGCGGGCAGCCATGTGTGAAGATATCAAAGCCATGGAGACAGATATGTGATGAGACAAAGAGCGAAGGCCGGGGGGGGGGCGAGACGGACGCGGGATTAATTAAACTCAGCTGACCAAAGATGTGGTGGAATGTATCTGCAGGTGGGCACTGGCGGGGGATGATATTGTAATGAAGGATCAGCGCTGCCCCTGGCGGCCGCCCCTCCAGATCTCGCCCGTCGCTGACAGCTGGCCCGGCCTGATACAACATGTGTCCTGCGCTGCCACAATAAGAGCTTTGTTTCTCCGTGTACACCGTGGTATCGGCGGCGGTGCCAACTGTGTCCTCACACAGAACCAGCGCAGAGAAGCCAAGCAGCCAGGTGCCAACCTCAGCCGCGGGTATCACGGGTGCATTAACCCCGAGAGCGCCATGATTGGCCTCTGTTTGCAGATCAGAGGTGTTAATCTGATCATCTCTGAGCTCCTAATCCGCCGGAGATTATCTCGTCCGACGCCCAGTAAGTGGATCCCGTCCAGACTGGGCAGACTGGTGCCAGCTTCATGGCGGCGTTTCCACATCACCATACCATAATGTGCGAGACCAACCAGCTGTTAGCGAGCGTGGTGCACTACACGTAACAGTGCAGCTGTGCGCACATTACCCCCTCATGGGTGACTGGCAGGCTCGTCAGTATTACACACCCCCACATTACATTTCTGCCCATTCACAGTGGATGTCCGTCAGTAGAAGGCACCGTTACACTGCCACGTACGGCTGTTACCCTCCAGAACCGCTGGTATAACATGGCGGATGGCACAGACCTTCAGCTTCCTGACAACCTGCGGCCCCTGAACAGGAAACCACAAAGCAGCAGAAAGGGCCGGGTACCTGCACATCTGTGGGGAGGGGACGGGCGGAATCCACGAATCTGTACTGGCCCAGTCCACACTGCTGCAGTGTGTTACAATGTGTCAGTGCAGGTAAGGCTTCATTCGTATCCACACTGACGTAGATTCTGTCACCGCACATTGCGCTATTTGTCCAGTGAAATGACCCCCAATATAGACAGGATGCGTCTGATACCACAGCTCCCCCGGGTGGGCCCGAGCTGCAGTACCAGATCATACAACCTGTGGACCAGTGTGGCGCTAGTTTTAGAAGACCGCAGCCATCTTTTATCTGGGCATAGACAATCTCACAAACAGTGTGCCCTATATACTGCCGCCATGTACGTCCAGCCCCGTATACTGCCGCCATGTACGTCCAGCCCCGTATACTGCCGCCATGTACGTCCAGCCCCGTATACTGCCGCCATGTACGTCCAGCCCCGTATACTGCCGCCATGTACGTCCAGCCCCGTATACTGCCGCCATGTACGTCCAGCCCCGTATACTGCCGCCATGTACGTCCAGCCCGTATACTGCCGCCATGTACGTCCAGCCCGTATACTGCCACCATGTACGTCCAGCCCCGTATACTGCCGCCATGTACGTCCAGCCCCGTATACTGCCGCCATGTACGTCCAGCCCGTATACTGCCGCCATGTACGTCCAGCCCGCCCTATATACTGCCGCCATGTACATCCAGCCCTTTATACTGCCGCCATGTACGTCCAGCCCTGCCCTATATACTGCCGCCATGTACGTCCACCCTGCCCTATATACTGCCGCCATGTACGTCCAGCCCTGCCCTATATACTGCCGCCATGTACGTCCAGCCCTGCCCTATATACTGCCGCCATGTACGTCCAGCCCTGCCCTATATACTGCCGCCATGTACGTCCAGCCCTGCCCTATATACTGCCGCCAATGTACGTCCAGCCCTGCCCTATATACTGCCGCCATGTACGTCCAGCCTGCCCTATATACTGCCGCCATGTACGTCCAGCCCTGCCCTATATACTGCCGCCATGTACGTCCAGCCCTGCCCTATATATGCCGCCATGTACGTCCAGCCCTGCCTATATACTGCCGCCATGTACGTCCAGCCCTGCCCTATATACTGCCGCCATGTACGTCCAGCCCTGCCCTATATACTGCCGCCATGTACGTCCAGCCCTGCCCTATATACTGCCGCCATGTACGTCCAGCCCTGCCCTATATACTGCCGCCATGTACGTCCAGCCCTGCCCTTTATACTGCCGCCAGTACTAGGACCGTCCAGCCCGTATACTGCCGCCATGTACATCAGCCCTGCCCTAATTACTGCCGCCATGTACGTCCAGCCCAGTATACTGCCGCCATGTACGTCCAGCCCTGCCCTATATACTGCCGCCATGTACGTCCAGCCCTGCCTGTATACTGCCGCCATGTACGTCCGCCCTGCCCTGTATACTGCCGCCATGTACGTCCAGCCCTGTATACTGCCGCCATGTACGTCCAGCCCCCGTATACTGCCGCCATGTACGTCCAGCCTGCCCTATATACTGCCGCCATGTACGTCCAGCCCCGTATATACTCCAGCCGCCGTATACCCGCCATGTACGTCCAGCCCCCGTATACTGCCGCCATGTATGTACGTCCAGCCCGTATACTGCCCATGCCCATGTACGTCCAGCCCTGCCCTGTATACTGCCGCCATGTACGTCCAGCCCTGCCCTGTATACTGCCGCCATGTACGTCCAGCCCTGCCCTGTAATACTGCCGCCATGTACGTCCAGCCCTGTATACTGCCGCCATGTCCCAGCCCTGTATACTGCCGCCGCCATGTACGTCCAGCCCCGTATACTGCCGCCATGTACGTCCAGCCCTGCCCTATATACTGCCGCCATGTACGTCCAATACTGCCCCCATGTACCCTGCGCCAACTATACTGCCGCCATGTACGTCCAGCCTGCCCTGTATACTGCCGCCATGTACGTCCAGCCCCCCCGTATACTGCCGCCATGTACGTCCAGCCCCGTATACTGCCGCCATGTACGTCCAGCCCCGTATACTGCCGCCATGTACGTCCAGCCCCGTATACTGCCGCCATGTACGTCCAGCCCCGTATACTGCCGCCATGTACGTCCAGCCCCGTATACTGCCGCCATGTACGTCCAGCCCCGTATACTGCCGGCCATGTACGTCCAGCCCGATATACTGCCGCCATGTACGTCCAGCCCCGTATACTGCGCCAATGTACGTCCAGCCCCGTATACTGCCGCCATGTTACGTCCAGCCCCGCTATTACTGCCGCCATGTACGTCCAGCCCCGTATACTGCCGCCATGTACGTCCAGCCCCCCGTATACTGCCGCCATGTACGTCCAGCCCCGTATACTGCCATGTACGTCCAGCCTGCCCTATAATACTGCCGCCATGTACGTCCAGCCCCGTATACTGCCGCCATGTACGTCCAGCCCCGTATACTGCCGCCATGTACGTCCAGCCCTGCCCCGTATACTGCCGCCATGTACGTCCAAGCCGCCGTATACCTGCCGCCATGTACGTCCAGCCCGTATTACTGCCGCCATGTACGTCCAGCCCCGTATACTGCCGCCATGTACGTCCAGCCCCGTATAACTTGCCGCATGTACGTCCAGCCCCGTATACTGCGCCATGTACGTCCAGCCCCGTATACTGCCCATACGTGCATATACTGCCGCCATGTACGTCCAGCCGTATACTGCCGCCATGTACGTCAGCCCCGTATACTGCCCATGTACGTCCAGCCTGCCCTATATACTGCCATGTACGTCCAGCCCCGTATACTGCCGCCATGTACGTCCAGCCTGCCTATATTACTGCCGCCATGTACGTCCAGCCCGTATACTGCCGCCATGTACGTCCAGCCCCGTACTGCCGCCATGTACGTCCAGCCCTGCCCGTATATACTGCCGCCATGTACGTCCAGCCCTGCCCTATATACTGCCGCCATGTACGTCCAGCCCTGCCCTATATACTGCCGCCATGTACGTCCAGCCCGTATTACTGCCGCCATGTACGTCGCCCGTATACTGCCGCCATGTACGGTCCAGCCCCGTATACTGCCGCCATGTACGTCCAGCCCCGTATACTGCCGCCATGTACGTCCAGCCCCGTATACTGCCGCCATGTACGTCCAGCCCTGTATACGCTGCGCCATGTACGTCCAGCCTGCCTATATACTGCCGCCATGTACTCCAGCCCTGCCCTATATACTGCCGCATGTACGTCCAGCCTGCCCTATATACTGCCGCCATGTACGTCCAGCCCTGCCTATATACTGCGCCATGTACGTCCCAGCCCTGCCTATATACTGCCGCCATGTACGTCCAGCCCTGCCCTATATACTGCCGCCTGTACGTCAGCCCTGCCCTATAACTGCCGCCATGTACGTCCAGCCCTGCCCTATATACTGCCCCGCCATGTACGTCCAGCCCTGCCCTATATACTGCCGCCATGTACGTCCAGCCCTGCCCTATATACTGCCGCCATGTACGTCCAGCCCTGCCCTATATACTGCCGCCATGTACGTCCAGCCCTGCCTATATACTGCCGCCATGTACGTCCAGCCCTGCCTATATACTGCCGCCATGTACGTCCAGCCCTGCCCTATATACTGCCGCGCCATGTACGTCCAGCCCTGCCTATATATACTGCCGCCATGTACGTCCAGCCTGCCCTATATACTGCCGCCATGTACGTCCAGCCCTGCCCTATATAACTGCCGCCATGTACGTCCAGCCCTGCCCTTTATACTGCCGCCATGTACGTCCAGCCCTGCCTTTTATACTGCGCATGTACCGCCCTGTACTGCCCCAGCCCCGCCTCTATATACGCGCCATGTATGCAGCCCGTATACTCGCCATGTACATCCAGCCCTGCCTATATACTGCCGCCATGTACGTCCAGCCCTGCCCCTGTATACTGCCGCCCATGTACGTCCAGCCCTGCCTTATATACTGCCGCCATGTACATCCAGCCCTGCCCTGTATACTGCCGCATGTACGTCCAGCCCTGTATACTGCCGCCATGTACGTCCAGCCTTATACTGCCTGCCATGTACGTCCAGCCCTGCCATACTGCCGCCATGTATGTCCAGCCCCGTATACTGCCGCCATGTACTGGGACGACCCAGCCCTGTATACTGCCGCCATGTTACGTCCAGCCCTGTATACTGCCGCCATGTACGTCCCCCCGTATACTGCCGCCATGTATGTCCAGCCCTGCCCTGTATACTGCCGCCATGTACGTCCAGCCTGCCCTGTATACTGCGCGCCATGTACGTCAGCCCGTATACTGCCGCCATGTACGTCCAGACCCGTACCCCATGTACGTCCAGCCTGCCTATATACTGCCGCCATGTACGTCCAGCCCCGTATACTGCCGCCATGTTACGTCCAGCCCTGCCCTATATACTGCCGCCATGTACGTCCAGCCTTGCCCTGTATACTGCCGCCATGTACGTCCAGCCCTGCCCTGTATACTGCCGCCATGTACGTCCAGCCCTGCCCTATATACTGCCGCCATGTACATCCAGCCCTGCCCTGTATACTGCCGCCATGTACGTCCAGCCCTGTATACTGGCCGCCATGTACGTCCAGCCCTGCCCTGTATACTGCCGCCATGTATGTCCAGCCCGTATACTGCCGCCATGTACTGGGACCGACCAGCCCTGTATACTGCCGCCATGTACGTCCAGCCCTGTATACTGCCGCCATGTCCAGCCCCGTATACTGCCGCCATGTACGTCCAGCCCCGTATACTGCCGCCATGTACGTCCAGCCCTGCCCCGTATACTGCCGCCATGTACGTCCAGCCCCGTATACTGCCGCCATGTACATCCAGCCCTGCCCTATATACTGCCGCCATGTACATCCAGCCCTGCCCTATATACTGCCGCCATGTACATCCAGCCCTGCCCTATATACTGCCGCCATGTACATCCAGCCCTGCCCTATATACTGCCGCCATGTACGTCCAGCCCCGTATACTGCCGCCATGTACATCCAGCCCTGCCCTATATACTGCCGCCATGTACGTCCAGCCCCGTATACTGCCGCCATGTACGTCCCAGCCCGTATACTGCCGCCATGTACGTCCAGCCCCGTATACTGCCGCCATGTACGTCCAGCCCCGTATACTGCCGCCATGTACGTCCAGCCCCGTATACTGCCGCCATGTACGTCCAGCCCCGTATACTGCCGCCATGTACGTCCAGCCCCGTATACTGCCGCCATGTACGTCCAGCCCCGTATACTGCCGCCATGTACGTCCAGCCCCGTATACTGCCGCCATGTACGTCCAAGCCCCGTATACTGCCGCCATGTACATCCAGCCCCGTATACTGCCACCATGTACGTTCCAGCCCCGTATACTGCCGCCATGTACGTCCAGCCCCGTATACTGCCCGCCATGTACGTCCATCCAGCCCTGCCCTATATACTGCCAATGTACGTCCAGCCCTGCCCTATGTACTGCCCATGTACGTCCAGCCCCGTTATACTGCCGCCATGTACATCCAGCCCTGCCCTATATACTGCCGCCATGTACGTCCAGCCCCGTATACTGCCGCCATGTACGTCCAGCCCGTATACTGCCCATGTACGTCCAGCCCTGCCCTTATACTGCCGCCATGTACGTCCAGCCCTGCCCTATATACTGCCGCCATGTACGTCCAGCCCCGTATACTGCGCCATGTACGTCCAGCCCCGTATACTGCCGCCATGTACGTCCAGCCCTGCCCTATATACTGCCGCCATGTACGTCCAGCCCTGCCCTATATATACTGCCGCCATGTACGTCCAGCCCTGCCCTATATACTGCCGCCATGTACAGTCTGCCCTATATACTGCCGCCATGTACGTCCAGCCCTGCCCTGTACACACTCCCTGGACATCATCCTGATTGGTCGATATTCTGATTCCGTCCATTTAAAACCAAACAGATTTGTTCCTCCCAGAAGCGATGTCCTCAGAGCTGAACTTCCTCCTCCCTTCCTGTCACTGTGAGGGGGGAGGGGGGCGGTGAATTAGTAAATACATGGGGAGAGGGCGAATACATGAATGCAGCAGAGTTCACGACGTGACGATATAAAATGTGGAAGTCCCGCGTGCAGCGAAGAGCAGCGGCCGCCGTGAACCCCTCGGTCAGTCAGGGGGTGCAGGGCGCTCTCGGGGTTAATGCAGCCGCTCAGTTCCTCTTGCAGTTGACGAGCAGGAAGCGGAGGTTCTTCCTGAGCCGCACCCAGCGCAGAGCAGCCGCCACTGCAAGTCTACAGTACGGAGCCTGGAGGGGCCCGAGAGTCACACAGGGGACCACAAAAACTACACAGGCAGCGCACACCTCATGGGTACACGAAACACGGGGGTCAGTCACCACACCCTGAAACGTTCCGTCCCCCGGGTCCTAATCATCCCTATACTCTGTAGTATAACGGCCGCCGCCTCTTTACTGCGCTGATCAGGTGACTCGGGTGCGGGGAGGACAGAGCAGTAATGGCGGCTGCTGAACGATGGCGGAGACGCGGGAGAAGCCAAATTCCTGAGAAATAAATCCAGGAGCCGCCGAGCCCTGAATAAACTGTTTACTGCAGGCGCGGAGACTCCAGGCCGCCCCGCGGGTGATTTATCTGGAGGTGCGCTACCGCTGTATACACCGCACCGTGCCTGTGTCTGCTGCCCCCGATTTATTACATAAACCCCCCAATTATACACAAGAGCTGCAGACCCTGCAACCACGAGGGCGAGGCCACGCAAAACATCTGCCGACCATAAATATACTGCCGACCGTCCTCTGCAAGTGATGACAGGGCAGCCTGCGAAGAATGACCCCCAATGGAAGGCTAGAAAACCGTATAACGCTCCAGTAACGATATAACCTCTATAGACATTACATATGTGACTGATATCAGCCGCTCCTCTTATAACGCTCCAGTACTGATATAACCTCCAGAGACATTACATCATATGGAGTATAATACAGGATGTAACTCAGGATCAGTACAGGATAAGTAATGTATGTACACAGTGACTGCACCAGCAGAATAGTGAGTGCAGCTCTGGAGTATAATACAGGATAAGTAATGTATGTACACAGTGACTGCACCAGCAGAATAGTGAGTGCAGCTCTGGAGTATAATACAGGATGTAACTCCGGATCAGTACAGGATAAGTAATGTATGTACACAGTGACTGCACCAGCAGAATAGTGAGTGCAGCTCTGAAGTATAATACAGGATGTAACTCAGGATCAGTACAGGATAAGTAATGTATGTACACAGTGACTGCACCAGCAGAATAGTGAGTGCAGCTCTGGAGTATAATACAGGATGTAACTCAGGATCAGTACAGGATAAGTAATGTATGTACACAGTGACTGCACCAGCAGAATAGTGAGTGCAGCTCTGGAGGATAATACAGGATGTAACTCAGGATCAGTACAGGATAAGTAATGTATGTACACAGTGACTGCACCAGCAGAATAGTGAGTGCAGCTCTGGAGTATAATACAGGATGTAACTCAGGATCAGTACAGGATAAGTAATGTATGTACACAGTGACTGCACCAGCAGAATAGTGAGTGCAGCTCTGGAGTATAATACAGGATGTAACTCAGGATCAGTACAGGATAAGTAATGTATGTACACAGCGACTGCACCAGCAGAATAGTGAGTGCAGCTCTGAAGTATAATACAGGATGTAACTCAGGATCAGTACAGGATAAGTAATGTATGTACACAGTGACTGCACCAGCAGAATAGTGAGTGCAGCTCTGGAGTATAATACAGGATGTAACTCAGGATCAGTACAGGATAAGTAATGTATGTACACAGTGACTGCACCAGCAGAATAGTGAGTGCAGCTCTGGAGTATAATACAGGATAAGTAATGTATGTACACAGTGACTGCACCAGCAGAATAGTGAGTGCAGCTCTGGAGTATAATACAGGATGTAACTCAGGATCAGTACAGGATAAGTAATGTATGTGCACAGTGACTGCACCAGCAGAATAGTGAGTGCAGCTCTGGAGTATAATACAGGATGTAACTCAGGATCAGTACAGGATACGTAATGTATGTACACAGTGACTGCACCAGCAGAATAGTGAGTGCAGCTCTGGAGTATAATACAGGATGTAACTCCGGATCAGTACAGGATAAGTAATGTATGTACACAGTGACTGCACCAGCAGAATAGTGAGTGCAGCTCTGAAGTATAATACAGGATGTAACTCAGGATCAGTACAGGATAAGTAATGTATGTACACAGTGACTGCACCAGCAGAATAGTGAGTGCAGCTCTGGAGTATAATACAGGATGTAACTCAGGATCAGTACAGGATAAGTAATGTATGTACACAGCGACTGCACCAGCAGAATAGTGAGTGCAGCTCTGAAGTATAATACAGGATGTAACTCAGGATCAGTACAGGATAAGTAATGTATGTACACAGTGACTGCACCAGCAGAATAGTGAGTGCAGCTCAGGAGTATAATACAGGATGTAACTCAGGATCAGTACAGGATAAGTAATGTATGTACACAGTGACTGCACCAGCAGAATAGTGAGTGCAGCTCTGGAGTATAATACAGGATGTAACTCAGGGTCAGTACAGGATAAGTAATGTATGTACACAGTGACTGCACCAGCAGAATAGTGAGTGCAGCTCTAGAGTATAATAAAGGATGTAACTCAGGATCAGTACAGGATAAGTAATGTATGTACACAGTGACTGCACCAGCAGAATAGTGAGTGCAGCTCTGGAGTATAATACAGGATGTAACTCAGGATCATTACAGGATAAGTAATGTATGTACACAGTGACTGCACCAGCAGAATAGTGAGTGCAGCTCTGGAGTATAATACAGGATGTAACTCAGGATCAGTACAGGATAAGTAATGTATGTACAGAGTGACTGCACCAGCAGAATAGTGAGTGCAGCTCTGGAGTATAATACAGGATGTAACTCAGGATCAGTACAGGATAAGTAATGTATGTACAGAGTGACTGCACCAGCAGAATAGTGAGTGCAGCTCTGGAGTATAATACAGGATGTAACTCAGGATCAGTACAGGATAAGTAATGTATGTACAGAGTGACTGCACCAGCAGAATAGTGAGTGCAGCTCTGGAGTATAATACAGGATGTAACTCCGGATCAGTACAGGATAAGTAATGTATGTACACAGTGACTGCACCAGCAGAATAGTGAGTGCAGCTCTGGAGTATAATACAGGATGTAACTCAGGATCAGTACAGGATAAGTAATGTATGTACACAGTGACTGCACCAGCAGAATAGTGAGTGCAGCTCTGGAGTATAATACAGGATGTAACTCAGGATCAGTACAGGATAAGTAATGTATGTACACAGCGACTGCACCAGCAGAATAGTGAGTGCAGCTCTGAAGTATAATACAGGATGTAACTCAGGATCAGTACAGGATAAGTAATGTATGTACACAGTGACTGCACCAGCAGAATAGTGAGTGCAGCTCTGGAGTATAATACAGGATGTAACTCAGGATCAGTACAGGATAAGTAATGTATGTACACAGTGACTGCACCAGCAGAATAGTGAGTGCAGCTCTGGAGTATAATACAGGATAAGTAATGTATGTACACAGTGACTGCACCAGCAGAATAGTGAGTGCAGCTCTGGAGTATAATACAGGATGTAACTCAGGATCAGTACAGGATAAGTAATGTATGTACACAGTGACTGCACCAGCAGAATAGAGAGTGCAGCTCTGGAGTATAATACAGGATGTAACTCAGGATCAGTACAGGATAAGTAATGTATGTACACAGTGACTGCACCAGCAGAATAGTGAGTGCAGCTCTGAAGTATAATACAGGATGTAACTCAGGATCAGTACAGGATAAGTAATGTATGTACACAGTGACTGCACCAGCAGAATAGTGAGTGCAGCTCTGGAGTATAATACAGGATGTAACTCAGGATCAGTACAGGATAAGTAATGTATGTACACAGTGACTGCACCAGCAGAATAGTGAGTGCAGCTCTGAAGTATAATACAGGATGTAACTCAGGATCAGTACAGGATAAGTAATGTATGTACACAGTGACTGCACCAGCAGAATAGTGAGTGCAGCTCTGGAGTATAATACAGGATGTAACTCAGGATCATTACAGGATAAGTAATGTATGTACACAGTGACTGCACCAGCAGAATAGTGAGTGCAGCTCTGGAGTATAATACAGGATGTAACTCCGGATCAGTACAGGATATGCAGTGTGTATAATGCCGTCACATATGATACGCGCTCCTGTGACATGAGATAAGCGTCTCTCTCTCTGTGACTCTTTCTTGGATTTCTCTTTTGTGGTTTTACCTAAGGACAGATCCATCTGAGCAGGTGCCGGGCGAACGCTGCAGAGTATCTCACCACTTGGACCTTATCACATTCCCTCATGCAGCACCTGCCCCTCGGTGCACATGATGAGGGTAGTAGTGGAGTCTGCGGGCTCCTGGCACACTGCAGCAGATCCTCTCTGCGGACACATCATACACTGACAGGAAGCTGCTGTTTACTCTGCCGCGAGCACGTACGCCCAACATGCAGCGATCTACAGGGACGGCCCCAGAAAACAATGCAACACCCCCGAGTCCTGCAGTCACTGCAAATGGAGGATGTCCAGCTGCTGTGAACTACAACTCCCAGCATGCCCCAACTGCTACAGGCATCAACTTCCTTCTGTTAAAATCTTTGTCAATTAGGTTCCTTCCTAGGAGAGTTGGAGACAAGCAAGATGGCGTCATGAGCGCCCGTAGGGGTCGGCCCACAGTGCGGGGCTGGTTTGTCACCCAGCTTTCCCACAAACAGATCAGCGAGAGGCAGGACTGACGTGAAGCGAGGCGTCCGCCTTCTGTCCAGTTGTCCCTGATCTGGAGCCCTGTCCCCATTGTCCTGCAGTGAATGCCCGTTGCCCCCTCCCCCGCTCGGCTCCATTTCCTGCCATTCTGCTGCGAGTCGGGAAGTGTAACGCGGGTGCAGGAAGGGGAGCGTCGCCTCCACCTCCTAACCTGATGAGGCGCACACACGGCATCACCTCGATACCTCGGGTCCACGGTCAGACACCTCCCCAGAAAACCAGGATCTTAAAGGGGTTGTCAGACTGATGTCCAATCCTCAGGACAGTGATACTGCCCCCCCAACCCCTCTCCATTCAGCTGTCTGAAGAGGAGCTTTCCGGCCTCTTCCTAGGCTATGTGACGTCATGTGACTACATTCAAGTGAATGGGCCTGAGCTGTAATACCAAGTAGGGCCACTCTACGATGGACGGCGCCGCGAGGCCTTTAAATCTTATGCTGCAAATTACAGGAAAGGACAGGTAACACGAAGACAAACCGCCACGGAGGCGCAGTCAACTGGGACGGTAACCATAGCAACCAGTGGAAACGCAGCATTAATAGACGTGGATACCTGGCACATATAGGCGGTTCTCGGGTATCTATACATCACCAGGGTGCGACAAGCTGCAGACCACCGGGGAGATACTGCCCCCATCACCAGGGTGCGACAAGCTGCAGACCACCGGGAGATACTGCCCCCATCACCAGGGTGCGACAAGCTGCAGACCACCGGGGAGATACTGCCCCCATCACCAGGGTGCGACAAGCTGCAGACCACCAGGAGATACTGCCGCCATCACCAGGGTGCGACAAGCTGCAGACCACCGGGGAGATACTGCCCCCATCACCAGGGTGCGACAAGCTGCAGACCACCGGGGAGATACTGCCGCCATCACCAGGGTGTAACAAGCTGCAGAACCACCAGGAGATACTGCCGCCATCACCAGGGTGTAACAAGCTGCAGACCACCAGGAGATACTGCCGCCATCACCAGGGTGTGACAAGCTGCAGACCACCAGGAGATACTGCCCCATCACCAGGGTGCGACAAGCTGCAGACCACCAGGAGATACTGCCCCCATCACCAGGGTGCGACAAGCTGCAGACCACCGGGAAGATACTGCCGCCATCACCAGGGTGCGACAAGCTGCAGACCACCAGGAGATACTGCCCCCATCACCAGGGTGCAACAAGCTGCAGACCACCGGGGAGATACTGCCCCCATCACCAGGGTGCGACAAGCTGCAGACCACCAGGAGATACTGCCGCCATCACCAGGGTGCGACAAGCTGCAGACCACCAGGAGATACTGCCGCCATCACCAGGGTGTAACAAGCTGCAGACCACCGGGGAGATACTGCCGCCATCACCAGGGTGCGACAAGCTGCAGACCACCAGGAGATACTGCCCCCCATCACCAGGGTGTAACAAGCTGCAGACCACCAGGAGATACTGCCCCCATCACCAGGGTGCGACCAAGCTGCAGACCACCAGGAGATACTGTCCCCATCACCAGGGTGCGACAAGCTGCAGACCACCAGGAGATACTGCCGCCATCACCAGGGTGCGACAAGCTGCAGACCACCAGGAGATACTGCCGCCATCACCAGGGTGTAACAAGCTGCAGACCACCAGGAGATACTGCCGCCATCACCAGGGTGTAACAAGCTGCAGACCACCAGGAGATACTGCCCCCATCACCAGGGTGCGACAAGCTGCAGACCACCAGGAGATACTGCCGCCATCACCAGGGTGCGACAAGCTGCAGACCACCGGGGAGATACTGCCCCCATCACCAGGGTGTGACAAGCTGCAGACCACCGGGGAGATACTGCCCCCATCACCAGGGTGCGACAAGCTGCAGACCACCAGGAGATACTGCCCCATCACCAGGGTGCGACAAGCTGCAGACCACCAGGAGATACTGCCGCCATCACCAGGGTGTAACAAGCTGCAGACCACCAGGAGATACTGCCCCCATCACCAGGGTGCGACAAGCTGCAGACCACCGGGGAGATACTGCCCCCATCACCAGGGTGTACAAGCTGCAGACCACCAGGAGATACTGCCCCCATCACCAGGGTGTAACAAGCTGCAGACCACCAGGAGATACTGCCCCCATCACCAGGGTGCGACAAGCTGCAGACCACCAGGAGATACTGCCCCCATCACCAGGGTGCGACAAGCTGCAGACCACCAGGAGATACTGCCCCCATCACCAGGGTGCGACAAGCTGCAGACCACCAGGAGATACTGCCCCCATCACCAGGGTGCGACAAGCTGCAGACCACCAGGAGATACTGCCCCCATCACCAGGGTGCGACAAGCTGCAGACCACCAGGAGATACTGCCGCCATCACCAGGGTGCGACAAGCTGCAGACCACCAGGAGATACTGCCCCATCACCAGGGTGCGACAAGCTGCAGACCACCAGGAGATACTGCCCCCATCACCAGGGTGCGACAAGCTGCAGACCACCAGGAGATACTGCCCCCATCACCAGGGGTGCGACAAGCTGGCAGACCACCGGGAGATACTGCCCCCATCACCAGGGTGCGACAAGCTGCAGACCACCAGGAGATACTGCCGCCATCACCAGGGTGCGACAAGCTGCAGACCACCGGGAGATACTGCCCCCATCACCAGGGTGCGACAAGCTGCAGACCCCGGTCATCATCCCCACACTCACATGATGCAGAATTAATGGGTCAGGGGCCTGACATGAACAGCGCCACCTCCTGCAGTCACATGAATCCAACGCTCCCCGCCCCCAACATGCGGCTGCGGGTTCCTGTGTCAGCCATTATCAGTCACAGGGTCACCCGGCTCCAGAGAGGAGCGCAGCCCCCGCAACCTGGAAATATCAATGAGGACAGGGCCCTGAACCAGAGGAGACGGGGCCCCCAATGAAGATGATGACCCCCCAGATAAGGCAGCCACTAACCAGTGGAGATAACCTCTCTGCCCCATGATCACCACCGCTCTCACATGCTCTTCACTTTGGCGTTACCGGCCCTTTAAACGGCACTTGCAGCCTCCTTACAATGGCATCTAGATCGGGCACGGTCGGCCGCAGCGCTGAGAGGAGAGCCTGGCGTGAGCAGTGGGCAGCAGCATACGCCATGGAGGCAGGTGCCCCGTGTGGGGGAGGCTGGCAGCGCCCGGCCTGCGATTCCATGTGTGCGGGGCGGATGCTGGCACGGGCGCCGCACAGAAGGCTCCTCCATGGTACACGTCTGCTGGATTTATTCCTGTAGAATAATTACAGAGCCGCCGCTGACCTCCAACCGCCGCGCTCATTAACCCCCGCACCGCCAGAGGGCGACCAGCCGCCAAGGAAAGGCCGAGACGCACAGGGGGCTCTATAAAGAGTCATCACTGCTCAGAGCTGAGGGTTTGTTACAGTTTGTCAGTATCACTGCAGGTATGGGGTACCACCATGAGGCCCCTCCCCCTACAGGGAATAGCAGAGGCGACGCGGCGCTGAAGGTCAGACGAGGGCCGGGCGGGGATGATTCTGAAGACTTTCATCTGAATCCCATAAAATGCGCAACAATGGCGCGGCGGAGGGTGGGTGCCGGCCGCACGGGACTAATGAGCGACCAGGGCGCTGCGGGGACCGGAACGTGCAGGACTTTGCCCCCGGGCGGACTCTGGTTGCTAAGTGCAGGGCGAGGAAGCCGAACCTGCTGCTAAGAGATCAGTACACAGAACGGCGGGAGTCGTGTTACCATGGAGGCCGGGCGCACGGCAGAGGAAGGGGTTAAAAAATACAGCCTCCCCCAAGTGAAGTAACGCTGTCATGTGACCGAGCGTCTCCAGAATGTCGTGTATATCAACAGTTATCCAGGGACAGGAGGAGACCCCCCCAAAATCAGAGGGACGCCTGCCCCCCCCCCCAAATCAGAGGACGCTGCCCCCCCCCCCAAATCAGAGGGACGCTGCCCCCGCCCCCCCAAATCAGAGGGACGCTGCCCCCCCCCCCAAATCAGAGGGACGCTGCCCCCCCCCCCAAATCAGAGGGACGCTGCCCCCCCCCCCAAATCAGAGGGACGCTGCCCCCAAATCCCCCCCAAATCAGAGGGACGCTGCCCCCCCCCAAATCAGAGGGACGCTGCCCCCCCCCAAATCAGAGGGACGCTGCCGCTGCCCCCCCCCCGCAAATCAGAGGACGCTGCCCCCCCCCAAAATCAGAAAGGGACGCTGCCCCCCCAAAATCAGAGGGACGCTGCCCCCCCCCCAAATCAGAGGGACGCTGCCCCCCCCCCAAATCAGAGGGACGCTGCCCCCCCCCAAATCAGAGGGAACGCTGCCCCCCCCCCCCAAATCAGAGGGACGCTGCCCCCCCCCCCAAATCAGAGGGACGCTGCCCCCCCCCAATCAGAGGAACGCTGCCCCCAAATCAGAGGACGCTGCCCCCCAATCAGGGCGCTGCCCCCCCCAAATCAGAGGAACGCTGCCCCCACGAGGGAGCTGCCCCCCCAGAGGAACGCTGCCCCCCACACCAATCAGAGGGACGCTGCCCCCCCCCAAATCAGAGGGACGCTGCCGCCCCCCACCAAATCAGAGGGACGCTGCCCCCCCCCCCCAATCAGAGGAACGCTGCCCCCCCCCCCCAATCAGAGGGACGCTGCCCCCCCCCCCAATCAGAGGAACGCTGCCCCCCCCCCCAAATCAGGAGGAACGCTGCCCCCCCCCAAATCAGAGGGACGCTGCCCCCCACCCCAAATCAGAGGGACGCTGCCCCCCCCCCAAAATCAGAGGGACGCTGCCCCCCACGTTCCTGGACAGCTGGTGTAAGAGTTTTACGTACGTCGCCAAGCCCGCGCTCCAGGGATGCCGACGTCAAGCGCCAGACACCACCACAATTCACTCTAGAAGCCGAGGGTAAAGAGGGGTTAACAGCAGCGTGGCCCCTTCCCTGAGCGGAGGGTGGGGCCGGCCGGGCAGCGTGGGAAGAAACGCCGAATAAAAATAGCGCAGCCGCAAACCATTTGGGAGAATGTGAACGAGGAGAAGCGAGCGGGGCCTGACACTGATAATCTCTCTCGTCCTCTGCTTGCTGTCTGTGAATGGAATCCTGTCACACGGCTGATGGGAGATACAATGTTTCCAGTCAATGTTTCCTCCTGGTAGTTTGTTACAATGTATCAGTCTGGAGGACGTTGTTTACCTCACAGATCGTCGTCGGGGCTGGATGCAAGTGTGACAAATCCTCAGCTGTGACAGAAAATAAATGAACACATCCAGTCGGAAGTGGCAGATGATTTGGCGATTTACGGGAGGGCGACGGCGCTGACCGCTCACATCATAGCGGCGTCTACACTGGATTAATGGGACAATAAATTCTGCTGCAGCTGCGGAGACCTCTCAAACCTGACGGACGCATCCAGCGGCTGCAGACGCCGTAACGCAGGTCGTTAATTATCCGGCGATCAATACATCCGTTTATAGTAATGAGGGAAGAAGAGCCCGTGGCAGGTGAAGGGTTAACCGGGCGCTCCGTGGATCTGCAGCCCGTGTCACGGCGAGCGGCAGGGGCATCAGATAAACAGCGGTGTCATCAATGTAAACTTCATCCCCGGACGCTGCGCAGCGTAAACAGGAAGCGCCATTCTCTGCCCCTGTACGGCCGCCGCTGCCAGGGGCCCGCGTATTAACCCTTTAGCATAGACCCCTCCCCCATCACACACAGTGTCTAGGATGATAGACAAACCTGGTGCTAACTGGAGAACTACAAGGCCCAGCGGCTGAGTACTGACCGCCATCTACAGCGCCGCCGGCACCACGCCTGCTGGGTCTTTATTGGCCACGTAAGACAAGATGGCGCCCGAGACGCTAACCTCCAGGTTCCTGAGCGGCCGATATTCACAGTTTCTCACATTTTTCCTTTTTTTTTCACTAGAAGAAAAAAATAAATAAGTGGGAAAAAGGCAGAAAAATTGCGCCTAATGGCGGGAGATAAACGGCGGCGGCGTGTGAATGTCTCTCGGCTTCAGATGACTACTAGTGACCGTCCCCTCCCCCACACACAGGGACAGAGGCCACGAAAAAGCAGAAGTGCGTACAACATGTTGACGTTTAGGACGCGGAGGGGAAGTAACCGCGAAGGGTTATAAATCCCGGCACCTGTAATCAGCGTCACATCATGGCCGATAATCACGAGGCGCTCCGGTCCGGCAGGATGCGGCTCGGCGTCCACCCCGGTCTTCCTGCATCTTCAGAGAGCGACAGGAAGCGCGAGCGCAGTGACAACTGTCAGCAATAGCCGTCCTCTGCTGACAACCACACAGCTTTCCCAGAATCTGACAACACAGCACATCAGTGGCGCCATCAGAGGGGGATGGGTGGGCCACAACCTACGACACAATCCATACCGTATACTGTCCCCCCAACATGATGTGTATACAGGACACAGTATACACCGGGCAGTACAGGGGACGTATGTGGGGGTATATACCAGGCAGTATCAGGGACGTATGTGGGGGTATATACCAGGCAGTACAGGGGACGTATGTGGGGGTATATACCGGGCAGTACAGGGGACGTATGTGGGGGTATATACGCGGCAGTAACAGGGGACGTATGTGGGGGTATATACCGGGCAGTACAGGGGTATGTGGGGGTATATACCGGGCAGTACAGGGGACGTATGTGGGGGTATATACCCGGGCAGTACAGGGGACGGTATGTGGGGGTATATACCGGGCAGTACAGGGTACGTCTGTGGGGGTATATACCGGGCAGTACAGGGGACGTATGTGGGGGTATATACCGGGCAGTACAGGGGACGTATGTGGGGGTATATACCGGGCAGTACAGGGGATGTCTGTGGGGGTATATACCGGCAGTACAGGGGATGTATGTGGGGTATATACCGGGCAGTACAGGGGACGTATGTGGGGTATATACCGGGCAGTACAGGGGATGTATGTGGGGGTATATACGGCAGTACAGGGGACGTATGTGGGGGTATATACCGGGCAGTACAGGGGACGTATGTGGGGGTATATACCGGGCAGTACAGGGTACGTCTGTGGGGGTATATACCGGGCAGTACAGGGGACGTATGTGGGGGTATATACCGGGCAGTACAGGGGATGGTAATGGCAGGGGGTATGGATTACCGGGCAGTACAGGGGACGTATGTGGGGGTATATACCGGGCAGTACAGGGGACGTATGTGGGGGTATATACCGGGCAGTACAGGGGACGTATGTGGGGGTATATACCGGGCAGTACAGGGGACGTATGTGGGGGTATATACCGGGCAGTACAGGGGACGTATGTGGGGGTATATACCGGGCAGTACAGGGGACGTATGTGGGGGTATAATACCGGGCAGTACAGGGGACGTATGTGGGGGTATATACCGGGCAGTACAGGGGACGTATGTGGGGGTATATACCGGGCAGTACAGGGGACGTATGTGGGGGTATATACCGGGCAGTACAGGGGACGTATGTGGGGGTATATACCGGGCAGTACAGGGGACGTATGTGGGGGTAATATACCGGGCAGTACAGGGGACGTATGTGGGGGTATATACCGGGCAGTACAGGGGACGTATGTGGGGGTATATACCGGGCAGTACAGGGGACGTATGTGGGGTATATACCGGGCAGTACAGGGGACGTATTGGGGTAATACCGGGCAGTACAGGGGACGTATGTGGGGGTATATACCGGGCAGTACAGGGGATGTATGTGGGGGTATATACCGGGCAGTACAGGGGACGTATGTGGGGGTATATACCGGGCAGTACAGGGGACGTATGTGGGGTATATACCGGGCAGTACAGGGGACGTATGTGGGGTATATACCGGGCAGTAACAGGGGACGTATGTGGGGGTAATATACCGGGCAGTACAGGGGATGTATGTGGGGTATATACCGGGCAGTACAGGGGACATATGTGGGGTATATACCGGGCAGTACAGGGGATGTATGTGGGGTATATACCGGGCAGTACAGGGGATGTATGTGGGGTATATACCAGGCAGTACAGGGGATGTATGTGGGGTATATACCGGGCAGTACAGGGGATGTATGTGGGGTATATACCGGGCAGTACAGGGGATGTATGTGGGGTATATACCGGGCAGTACAGGGGACATATGTGGGGTATATACCGGGCAGTACAGGGGACATATGTGGGGTATATACTGGGCAGTACATGTGTGTACATAGGGGGGGTATATATAAATGTATAGGGGTGAACATATATGGGGTGTATAGACGTATATAGGGTGGGTGTATATAGGTTTATATGTATACAGGG
This sequence comes from Rhinella marina, assembly GCA_900303285.1. Classification (NCBI taxonomy): domain Eukaryota; kingdom Metazoa; phylum Chordata; class Amphibia; order Anura; family Bufonidae; genus Rhinella; species Rhinella marina. Next base: position 46,703 of record ONZH01029817.1, read on the forward strand.
AGGAGTATATAGGGGTGTACATATATGGGGGTGTATAGAAGTATATAGGATTATATGTAGGCAGGGCTGTGTATATATATATATATACAAACACAGGGAATATATTTGTGTGGGATATATAGGGGTGTATATCTGTAGGGGGGGCAGTGTGTGTGTGTGTATATATATATACAGGGGGTGTATATCTGTAGGGGGGCAGTGTGTGTGTGTGTATATATATATACAGGGGGTGTATATCTGTAGGGGGGCAGTGTGTGTGTGTGTGTATATATATATACAGGGGGTGTATATCTGTAGGGGGGCAGTGTGTGTGTGTGTGTATATATATATATATATATATATATATACAGGGGGTGTATATCTGTAGGGGGGCAGTGTGTGTGTGTGTGTGTATATATATATATATATATATATATATATATATATATATATACAGGGGGTGTATATCTGTAGGGGGGCAGTGTGTGTGTGTATATATATATATATGTATACAGGGGGTGTATATCTGTAGGGGGGCAGTGTGTGTGTGTATATATATATATATGTATACAGGGGGTGTATATCTGTAGGGGGGCAGTGTGTGTGTATATATATATATATACAGGGGGTGTATATCTGTAGGGGGCAGTGTGTGTGTGTATATATATATATATATATATATATATACAGGGGGTGTATATCTGTAAGGAGGGCAGTTACCCAGCAGCAGCAGCTTCACCTCCCGCGCCGCCTTCTCTCCGTCTTCCCTCAGGTTTTTGTCGATGTTCTTGGATCTCTCGGCCGCCGCTTTGTCCTCGGCGCTCACCGTGCAGCCCATGGCGGCGATATGTCGTGACAACGCCAGACGTCCCGATAGAGCGCTAGACCGAGAGCCCCGGGCTCCGCCGCGACTCCCGTGCGCCTCCACTCCCGCGATATCCCCTGCGACACAGAGTGAGAAGAGCCCGTCCGCCCGACACCAGAGCCAGACACAAGTGAGGGGACGCCCTGCCCGGGAGAGCGGCCCACCCCGCAGCCCGCCCCCAGACCACACCCCGGCCCCGCCCCCCATGGAGCCGTTATCTGAGGGGATGTGCGGCAGACTGGGGCCTGTTCACACGGAGATTGTGCCAGGTCTTCCGTGTTGGAAACCGCATGTTTGCCGCCTGCTATATTCAGTGGGAATCCAGTTTCTGTATGTGGGTTAAGGACAGGTTCACGCGAAGTATTTTTAACATGGATTTTGGTTTGGGTTCTGTGCCCAAAAAATAATGAATCTCCTATTTGATTCATAAGGGGCTTGATTTAACTCTTGCAAGTCTAAAAAACGTGATGCAAATCGGTATCTAGACTTCCCACTGAAAACTGCAAAAAATCCAGATAAACCTCAGTGTGAACAGGCGTATGTTACATAACGTCCGTGCCGCGCTCTTACGTGTCACAGTGTGAGCTGCGCATCCGTGGCCCAAGTTCCCTGGTCGGCCTTGGGGTCAGTCTGTAGCTTGTATCCGCTGCAGCAACATGGCCGCCCAAGGCTATGACATAGATGAACTGCCCTGCGGATGCTCAGTGCCGCACGTGGTTCTGTATCGGAACGGCTCACAACTACCCAAAAAACCGTGCCGTGACCGCGAGCTGTCAGTCCTTTCACAAGTGTTTTTTGCTTCGGCAGGAATCTGAGGCTGGCGGTCATACGCTGTCACTCCGCAAGGATAAGGGATGTGCTCGTATTACTGCAGATGGCGGCACTTTTCCCACTGAATGTAAATGAGAAATCACAGATCTGTGTGAACCTGGAGAATCCTGGTATCCAGTGCTACCGCCATCACTGATCCCTCCCGTCAGTTACTTGCCTCCGCCATCACCGATCCCTCCCGTCAGTTACTTGCCTCCGCCATCACTGATCCCTCCCATCAGTTACATGCCTCCGCCATCACCGATCCCTCCCGTCAGTTACATGCCTCCGCCATCACTGATCCCTCCCGTCAGTTACATGCCTCCGCCATCACTGATCCATCCCCTCAGTTACATGCCTCCGCCATCACTGATCCCTCCCGTCAGTTACATGCCTCCGCCATCACTGATCCCTCCCGTCAGTTACATGCCTCCGCCATCACTGATCCCTCCCATCAGTTACATGCCTCCGCCATCACTGATCCCTCCCGTCAGTTACATGCCTCCGCCATCACTGATCCCTCCCGTCAGTTACATGCCTCCGCCATCACCGATCCCTCCCGTCAGTTACATGCCTCCGCCATCACCGATCCCTCCCGTCAGTTACATGCCTCCGCCATCACTGATCCCTCCCGTCAGTTACTTGCCTCCGCCATCACCGATCCCTCCCGTCAGTTACATGCCTCCGCCATCACTGATCCCTCCCGTCAGTTACATGCCTCCGCCATCACTGATCCCTCCCGTCAGTTACATGCCTCCGCCATCACTGATCCCTCCCGTCAGTTACATGCCTCCGCCATCACTGATCCCTCCTATCAGTTACATGCCTCCGCCATCACTGATCCCTCCCGTCAGTTACATGCCTCCGCCATCACTGATCCCTCCCGTCAGTTACATGCCTCCGCCATCACTGATCCATCCCCTCAGTTACATGCCTCCGCCATCACTGATCCCTCCCGTCAGTTACATGCCTCCGCCATCACTGATCCTCCCATCAGTTACATGCCTCCGCCATCACTGATCCCTCCCATCAGTTACATGCCTCCGCCATCACTGATCCCTCCCGTCAGTTACATGCCTCCGCCATCACCGATCCCTCCCGTCAGTTACATGCCTCCGCCATCACTGATCCCTCCCGTCAGTTACATGCCTCCGCCATCACCGATCCCTCCCGTCAGTTACATGCCTCCGCCATCACCGATCCCTCCGTCAGTTACATGCCTCCGCCATCACCGATCCCTCCCGTCAGTTACTTGCCTCCGCCATCACCGATCCCTCCCGTCAGTTACATGCCTCCGCCATCACCGATCCCTCCCGTCAGTTACATGCCTCCGCCATCACGACCCCCTTCATCCGCATCCCTCCCCTTCAGTTACATGCCTCCGCCATCACTGATCCCTCCCATCAGTTACATGCCTCCGCCATCACCGATCCCTCCCTTCAGTTACTTGCCTCCGCCATCACCGATCCCTCCCGTCAGTTACATGCCTCCGCCATCACTGATCCCTCCCATCAGTTACATGCCTCCGCCATCACTGATCCCTCCCATCAGTTACATGCCTCCGCCATCACCGATCCCTCCCGTCAGTTACATGCCTCCGCCATCACCGATCCCTCCCGTCAGTTACATGCCTCCGCCATCACCGATCCCTCCCGTCAGTTACATGCCTCCGCCATCACTGATCCCTCCCATCAGTTACTTGCCTCCGCCATCACTGATCCCTCCCGTCAGTTACATGCCTCCGCCATCACCGATCCCTCCCGTCAGTTACATGCCTCCGCCATCACTGATCCCTCCCGTCAGTTACATGCCTCCGCCATCACCGATCCCTCCCGTCAGTTACATGCCTCCGCCATCACTGATCCCTCCCGTCAGTTACATGCCTCCGCCATCACCGATCCCTCCCGTCAGTTACATGCCTCCGCCATCACTGATCCCTCCCGTCAGTTACATGCCTCCGCCATCACTGATCCCTCCCGTCAGTTACATGCCTCCGCCATCACTGATCCTCCCGTCAGTTACATGCCTCCGCCATCACTGATCCCTCCCGTCAGTTACTTGCCTCCGCCATCACCGGTCCCTCCCGTCAGTTACATGCCCCGCCATCACCGATCCCTCCCATCAGTTACTTGCCTCCGCCATCACCGATCCCTCCCGTCAGTTACATGCCTCCGCCATCACTGATCCCTCCCATCAGTTACATGCCTCCGCCATCACTGATCCCTCCCATCAGTTACATGCCTCCGCCATCACTGATCCCTCCCGTCAGTTACATGCCTCCGCCATCACCGATCCCTCCCGTCAGTTACATGCCTCCGCCATCACTGATCCCTCCCGTCAGTTACATGCCTCCGCCATCACCGATCCCTCCCGTCAGTTACATGCCTCCGCCATCACTGATCCCTCCCGTCAGTTACATGCCTCCGCCATCACCGATCCCTCCCGTCAGTTACTTGCCTCCACCATCACCGATCCCTCCCATCAGTTACATGCCTCCGCCATCACTGATCCCTCCCGTCAGTTACATGCCTCCGCCATCACCGATCCCTCCCGTCAGTTACATGCCTCCGCCATCACTGATCCCTCCCGTCAGTTACATGCCTCCGCCATCACTGATCCCTCCCGTCAGTTACATGCCTCCGCCATCACCGATCCCTCCCGTCAGTTACATGCCTCCGCCATCACTGATCCCTCCGTCAGTTACATGCCTCCGCCATCACCGATCCCTCCCGTCAGTTACATGCCTCCGCCATCACTGATCCCTCCCGTCAGTTACATGCCTCCGCCATCACCGATCCCTCCCGTCAGTTACATGCCTCCGCCATCACTGATCCCTCCCGTCAGTTACATGCCTCCGCCATCACCGATCCCTCCCATCAGTTACATGCCTCCGCCATCACCGATCCCTCCCGTCAGTTACTTGCCTCCGCCATCACCGATCCCTCCGGTCAGTTACTTGCCTCCGCCATCACCGATCCCTCCCGTCAGTTACTTGCCTCCGCCATCACCGATCCCTCCCGTCAGTTACATGCCTCCGCCATCACCGATCCCTCCCGTCAGTTACATGCCTCCGCCATCACTGATCCCTCCCATCAGTTACATGCCTCCGCCATCACTGATCCCTCCCGTCAGTTACATGCCTCCGCCATCACCGATCCCTCCCGTCAGTTACATGCCTCCGCCATCACTGATCCCTCCCGTCAGTTACATGCCTCCGCCATCACTGATCCCTCCCGTCAGTTACATGCCTCCGCCATCACTGATCCCTCCCATCAGTTACATGCCTCCGCCATCACTGATCCCTCCCGTCAGTTACATGCCTCCGCCATCACTGATCCCTCCCATCAGTTACATGCCTCCGCCATCACCGATCCCTCCCGTCAGTTACATGCCTCCGCCATCACCGATCCCTCCCGTCAGTTACATGCCTCCGCCATCACTGATCCCTCCCATCAGTTACTTGCCTCCGCCATCACTGATCCCTCCCGTCAGTTACATGCCTCCGCCATCACCGATCCCTCCCGTCAGTTACATGCCTCCGCCATCACTGATCCCTCCCGTCAGTTACATGCCTCCGCCATCACCGATCCCTCCCGTCAGTTACATGCCTCCGCCATCACCGATCCCTCCCGTCAGTTACATGCCTCCGCCATCACCGATCCCTCCCGTCAGTTACATGCCTCCGCCATCACTGATCCCTCCCGTCAGTTACATGCCTCCGCCATCACCGATCCCTCCCGTCAGTTACATGCCTCCGCCATCACCGATCCCTCCCGTCAGTTACATGCCTCCGCCATCACCGATCCCTCCCGTCAGTTACATGCCTCCGCCATCACTGATCCCTCCCGTCAGTTACATGCCTCCGCCATCACCGATCCCTCCCGTCAGTTACATGCCTCCGCCATCACCGATCCCTCCCGTCAGTTACATGCCTCCGCCATCACCGATCCCTCCCGTCAGTTACTTGCCTCCGCCATCACCGATCCCTCCCGTCAGTTACATGCCTCCGCCATCACCGATCCCTCCCGTCAGTTACATGCCTCCGCCATCACTGATCCCTCCCATCAGTTACATGCCTCCGCCATCACCGATCCCTCCCTTCAGTTACTTGCCTCCGCCATCACTGATCCCTCCCGTCAGTTACATGCCTCCGCCATCACTGATCCCTCCCATCAGTTACATGCCTCCGCCATCACTGATCCCTCCCATCAGTTACATGCCTCCGCCATCACCGATCCCTCCCGTCAGTTACATGCCTCCGCCATCACCGATCCCTCCCGTCAGTTACATGCCTCCGCCATCACCGATCCCTCCCGTCAGTTACATGCCTCCGCCATCACTGATCCCTCCCATCAGTTACTTGCCTCCGCCATCACTGATCCCTCCCGTCAGTTACATGCCTCCGCCATCACCGATCCCTCCCGTCAGTTACATGCCTCCGCCATCACTGATCCCTCCCGTCAGTTACATGCCTCCGCCATCACTGATCCCTCCCGTCAGTTACTTGCCTCCGCCATCACCGATCCCTCCCGTCAGTTACATGCCTCCGCCATCACCGATCCCTCCCATCAGTTACTTGCCTCCGCCATCACCGATCCCTCCCGTCAGTTACATGCCTCCGCCATCACTGATCCCTCCCGTCAGTTACATGCCTCCGCCATCACCGATCCCTCCCGTCAGTTACATGCCTCCGCCATCACCGATCCCTCCCGTCAGTTACATGCCTCCGCCATCACTGATCCCTCCCATCAGTTACATGCCTCCGCCATCACTGATCCCTCCCATCAGTTACATGCCTCCGCCATCACTGATCCCTCCCGTCAGTTACATGCCTCCGCCATCACCGATCCCTCCCGTCAGTTACATGCCTCCGCCATCACTGATCCCTCCCGTCAGTTACATGCCTCCGCCATCACCGATCCCTCCCGTCAGTTACATGCCTCCGCCATCACCGATCCCTCCCGTCAGTTACATGCCTCCGCCATCACTGATCCCTCCCGTCAGTTACATGCCTCCGCCATCACCGATCCCTCCCGTCAGTTACATGCCTCCGCCATCACTGATCCCTCCCGTCAGTTACATGCCTCCGCCATCACCGATCCCTCCCATCAGTTACATGCCTCCGCCATCACCGATCCCTCCCGTCAGTTACTTGCCTCCGCCATCACCGATCCCTCCCGTCAGTTACATGCCTCCGCCATCACCGATCCCTCCCGTCAGTTACATGCCTCCGCCATCACTGATCCCTCCCATCAGTTACATGCCTCCGCCATCACTGATCCCTCCCGTCAGTTTACATGCCTCCGCCATCACTGATCCCTCCCGTCAGTTACATGCCTCCGCCATCACTGATCCCTCCCGTCAGTTACATGCCTCCGCCATCACCGATCCCTCCCGTCAGTTACATGCCTCCGCCATCACTGATCCCTCCCGTCAGTTACATGCCTCCGCCATCACTGATCCCTCCCGTCAGTTACTTGCCTCCGCCATCACCGATCCCTCCCATCAGTTACTTGCCTCCGCCATCACCGGTCCCTCCCGTCAGTTACTTGCCTCCGCCATCACCGATCCCTCCGGTCAGTTACATGCCTCCGCCATCACTGATCCCTCCCGTCAGTTACATGCCTCCGCCATCACCGATCCCTCCCGTCAGTTACATGCCTCCGCCATCACCGATCCCTCCCGTCAGTTACTTGCCTCCGCCATCACCGATCCCTCCCGTCAGTTACATGCCTCCGCCATCACTGATCCCTCCCGTCAGTTACATGCCTCCGCCATCACTGATCCCTCCCATCAGTTACATGCCTCCGCCATCACTGATCCCTCCCATCAGTTACATGCCTCCGCCATCACTGATCCCTCCGGTCAGTTTCATGCCTCCGCCATCACCGATCCCTCCCGTCAGTTACATGCCTCCGCCATCACCGATCCCTCCCGTCAGTTACATGCCTCCGCCATCACCGATCCCTCCCATCAGTTACTTGCCTCCGCCATCACCGATCCCTCCCATCAGTTACTTGCCTCCACCATCACTGATCCCTCCCGTCAGTTACATGCCTCCGCCATCACCGATCCCTCCCATCAGTTACTTGCCTCCACCATCACTGATCCCTCCCGTCAGTTACATGCCTCCGCCATCACCGATCCCTCCCATCAGTTACATGCCTCCGCCATCACCGATCCCTCCCATCAGTAACATGCCTCCGCCATCACCGATCCCTCCCATCAGTTACTTGCCTCCGCCATCACCGATCCCTCCCATCAGTTACATGCCTCCGCCATCACCGATCCCTCCGGTCAGTAACATGCTTCCGCCATCACCAATCCCTCCCGTCAGTTACATGCCTCCGCCATCACCGATCCCTCCCATCAGTTACTTGCCGCCGACGCCCTTCCCTTTGAAGTAAAGTTTTTATAGATTTTGCTGCTCAGGTTTTATGGGGTGAAGCTCAGCCCTGAACATCAGCACATCAGATCTTCCCGGACCGGATTCTGTCCCCCTCCCCCCCAAAGTGCAATAGACTGTATTATCCTGTCCTACAGTCATCCTCTCCCCTGAAATGGCTGATAACAGGGAGCAATAGATTGTATTCTCCTGTCCTACAGTCATCCTCTCCTCTGAAATGGCTGATAACAGGGAGCAATAGATTGTATTCTCCTGTCCTACAGTCATCCTCTCCTCTGAAATGGCTGATAACAGGGAGCAATAGATTGTATTCTCATGTCCTACAGTCATCCTCCCCCCTGAAATGTCTGATAACAGGGAACAATAGATTGTATTCTCCTGTCCTACAGTCATCCTCTCCTCTGAAATGGCTGATAACAGGGAGCAATAGATTGTATTCTCCTGTCCTACATTCATCCTCTCCTCTGAAATGGCTGATAACAGGGAGCAATAGATTGTATTCTCCTGTCCTACAGTCATCCTCTCCCCTGAAATGTCTGATAACAGGGAGCAATAGATTGTATTCTCCTGTCCTACAGTCATCCTCTCCCCTGAAATGGTTGATAAAGGGGGCAATAGATTGTATTCTCCTGTCCTACAGTCATCCTCTTCCCTGAAATGGCTGATAACAGGGAGCAATAGATTGTATTCTCCTGTCCTACAGTCATCCTCTCCCCTGAAATGTCTGATAACAGGAGGCAATAAATTGTATTCTCCTGTCCTACAGTCATCCTCTCCCCGGGCTGATAACAGGGTGCAATAGACTGTATTCTCCTGTCCTACAGTCATCCTCTCCTCTGAAATGGCTGTTAACAGGGAGCAATAGATTGTATTCTCCTGTCCTACAGTCATCCTCTCTCCTGAAATGTCTGATAACAGGGAGCAATAGATTGTATTCTCCTGTCCAACAGTCATCCTCTCCCTTAAAATGGCTGATAACAGCAGGCAATAGACTTTATTCTCCTGTCCTACAGTCATCCTCTCCTCTGAAATGGCTGATAACAGGGAGCAATAGATTGTATTATCCTTTCCTACAGTCATCCTCTCCCCTGAAATGGTTGATAAAGGGGGTAATAGACTGTATTCTCCTGTCACCCTCTCCCCTAAAATGGCTGATAACAGGGAGCAATAGATTGTATTCTCCTGTCCTACAGTCATCCTCTCCCCTGAAATGGCTGATAACAGGGAGCAATAGATTGTATTCTTCTGTCCTACAGTCATCCTCTCCCCTGAAATGGCTGATAACAGGGAGCAATAGATTGTATTCTCCTGTCCTACAGTCATCCTCTCCCCTGAAATGGCTGATAACAGGGAGCAATAGATTGTATTCTCCTGTCCTACAGTCATCCTTTCCTCTGAAATGGCTGATAACAGGGAGCAATAGATTGTATTCTCCTGTCCTACAGTCATCCTCTCCCCGGGCTGATAACAGAGTGCAATAGACTGTATTCTCCTGTCCTACAGTCATCCTCTCCCCTGAAATGGCTGATAACAGGGAGCAATAGATTGTATTCTCCTGTCCTACAGTCATCCTCTCCCCGGGCTGATAACAGAGTGCAATAGACTGTATTCTCCTGTCCTACAGTCATCCTCTCCCCTGAAATGGCTGATAACAGGGGGCAGTAGATTGTATTCTTCTGTCCTACAGTCATCCTCTCCCCTGAAATGTCTGATAACAGGGGGCAGTAGATTGTATTCTTCTGTCCTACAGTCATCCTCTCCCTTAAAATGGCTGATAACAGCAGGCAATAGACTGTATTCTCCTGTCATCCTCTCCCCTAAAATGGCTGATAACAGGAGGCAATAGATTGTATTCTCCTGCCCTACAGTCATCCTCTCCCCTGAAATGGCTGATAACAGGGAGCAATAGATTGTATTCTCCTGTCCTACAGTCATCCTCTCCCCGGGCTGATAACAGGGAGCAATAGACTGTATTCTCCTGTCCTACAGTCACCCTCTCCCTTAAAATGGCTGATAACAGGAGGCAATAGACTGTATTCTCCAGTCCTAGTCATCCTCTCCCCTGAAATGTCTGATAACAGGGAGCAATAGATTGTATTCTCCTTTCCTACAGTCCTCCTCTCCCCTGAAATGTCTGATAACAGGGAGCAATAGATTGTATTCTCCTGTCCTACAGTCATCCTCTCCCCTGAAATACCTGATAACAGGGAGCAATAGATTGTATTCTCCTGCCCTACAGTCATCCTCTCCCCTGAAATGTCTGATAACAGGGAGCAATAGATTGTATTCTCCTGCCCTACAGTCATCCTCTCCCCTGAAATGGCTGATAACAGGGAGCAATAGATTGTATTCTCCTGTCCTACAGTCATCGTCTCCTCTGAAATGGCTGATAACAGGGAGCAATAGATTGTATTCTCCTTTCCTACAGTCATCCTCTCCCCTGAAATGTCTGATAACAGGGAGCAATAGATTGTATTCTCCTGCCCTACAGTCATCCTCTCCCCTGAAATGGCTGATAACAGGGAGCAATAGATTGTATTCTCCTGTCCTACAGTCATCGTCTCCTCTGAAATGTCTGATAACAGGGAGCAATAGATTGTATTCTCCTTTCCTACAGTCATCCCTTGCCTTAAATGGCTGAATTAGTCAGAAAGTATCAGGAGCTATCAGTCAGGAAGTTATCAGTCAGGGGTTATCAGGAGTATCACTCAGGGGTATCTGTTGGGGTATCAGAAGGTATCAGTCAGGACTGGAGCACTTTTATGCAAATTGCACGAATTGCTGTAGAGGCGCCTGATTGATGACGAGGGGCACGCCTCATTAGCCACATCTTACAGCAGCGTATGGAGGAATATAAGACCAGCCTTATTAATCGCCCCCATTGTCCACCCTGCCCTTGCCTAGTCCTGCTTTCACAGCTAAGAGTTTGTTATAGTGTTTCAGCGCAGACTATGCGTCTCTACCCTGTCAGGGCGTGCGCAGTGTGGGGGTCATTCACTTTCCATATCTTCCGTGTGTATATCAGATTTGGGACTCGCTTCTTGTGTTCAGTTATTGTGTAGACCCCCATCATCCCCCCACCAGCACATGGAGCCCCAGTATCCTGCACAGCTAGATTAATATTCAGCATTGTGTTATAAGTTCTGCTATTTATATAATATCACTTCTATATCATTCACAAGATCTCTGCTGGCTGTCAGAGAATAAAAACTTTCTTGATTGCATCCAGAGGTTGAGACGGCTCCTAACCAAATAGTTCTCTGAGGGTTTGCTACAATTGATGTTTCCATTCACTCACAGCAAGCAGAGCAGGTCTAGTGTGTTCATTCTTTCTCCTTTCTGCTGCTCCCATCAGCTGGGAGATTTAGCGGTCAGGACTTACACCTTGCTGTCACCTGCTTGTGCTGGTGACGCCCCTCATCCACCTGTCATGCAAATCTGTTTCCATTATTAACCCTGATCATCTGCACAGAGGCCACAGGGTGCCCCCCTCCCCGGCACATGGACAGCACCACCCGCCGCTCTCCTTACTGCTGACCTCGTTTTTTTCCTGTCACAGGTTTAGAATTTCCAAACGATTATTCAAATCCTTTTCCACATGGAAATCGGTGGTTTTGTGTAAGTTTGAATAAGTGCAATCATCGATCAGTGCGAGGGAGCAGCGAAAAAACACTGCTCTGCTGCCCCTGGAGGCTGGCACAGGAAGTGCACCATGAGGCAGCTGCTAGGAGGAGAATCTGTATTTCCTTGATACGATGTAGGTGTCACGGACATTCCTGTGACAGGTAACAGGAGGTCTGTCAGATTGGCAACACGTGGTATAATCTGACATGTTTTCCTTTTTTGTTGTTGGTATTTACCACACCCTTTTCCCTCAGGTGTTCTTGGTGTGGTAATTGTTCCTCCACTATTTATTGCTTCTTCTCCCACTATTCCTTCCGGTTTATAGCTTCAGATGTTGTTGTTGTTGTGGATAGCAGTAGTTTGGGTCTCCGTGATTGAAAGATAAGTTTCCTTTTCCCTTCTGTTGTTTTGGTTATTAAGCCTTAGGGAGACTCCTGTTCGTCCTTCCTTTTGGAGGAACAGGTAGACTCATTCCAGTCATTAGTTTCCAGGGTCCTATAGGGTCAGTTCGGTCTTTAGGTTCCTGTGTATGAACTTGCCTACCTTTGAGGCCTGTTCGTACTGGTAGATAGACAGGATTTGAGCCAGGGTTTCCTGTAGGAGGTGTCCATCTTCCTTCCTTAGTTTCTAGGCCTAATCTCCTTTCCCTCCTACACTCGGTTCCCCCCCACACACACACACACACCTGCGCGTGACAGTAGGATGTTGGGAGTTAATCTGACAGGAGAATTATGACATTTGGTAGATGATTATCTGCTGTATCTAGTGAGCTCCCCCTAGTGGTGGCTTTATCGGCTGTATCATCTGTATGTAGTGAGCTCCTTCTAGTGGTGGATGTATAATCTGTATGTAGTGAGCTTCCCCTAGTGGTGGCTGTATAATCTGTATGTAGTGAGCTTCCCCTAGTGGTGGCTGTATAATCTGTATGTAGTGAGCTCCCTCTAGTGGTGGCTGTATAATCTGTATGTAGTGAGCTCCCTCTTATGGTGGCTGTATAATCTGTATGTAGTGAGCTCCCTCTAGTGGTGGCTGTATAATCTGTATGTAGTTAGCTCCCTCTAGTGGTGGCTGTATAATCTGTATGTAGTGAGCTCCCTCTACTGGTGGCTGTATAATCTGTATGTAGTTAGCTCCCTCTAGTGGTTACTGTATGATCTGTATGTAGTGAGCTCCCTTTAGTGGTGGCTGTATAATCTGTATGTAGTGAGCTTCTTCTAGTGGTGGATGTATAATCTGTATGTAGTGAGCTCCCTCTAGTGGTCACTGTATGATCTGTATGTAGTGAGCTCCCTCTAGTGGTGGCTGTATAATCTGTATGTAGTGAGCTCCCTCTAGTGGTGACTGTATAATCTGTACGTAGTGAGCTTTCTCTAGTGGTGGCAGTATAATCTGTATGTAGTGAGCTCCCTCTAGTGAAGACTGTATAATCTGTATTCAGTGAGCTCCCTCCAGTGGTGGCTGTATAATCTGTATGTGGTGAGCTCCCACTATTGTTGGCTTTATAATCTGTATGTAGTGAGCTCCATCTAGTGGTGGCTGTGTAATTTGTATGTACTGAGCTCCTTCAACTGGTGGTTGTATAATCTGTATGTAGTGAGCTCCCTCTAGTGGTGGCTGTATAATCTGTATGTAGTGACCTCCCTCTAGTGGTGGCTGTTTAATCTCTACGTAGTGAGCTCTCTCTAGTGGTGGCTGTATAATCTGTATGTAGTGAGCTTCCTCTAGTGGTGGCTATATAATCTGTATGTAGTGAGCTCCATCTAGTGGTGGATGTATAATCTGTATGTAGTGAGCTCCCTCTAGTGGTGGCTGTATAATCTGTATGTAGTGAGCTACCTCTAATAGTGGATGTATAATCTGTATGTAGTGAGCTCCCTCTAGTGGTGGCTGTATAATCTGTATGCAGTGAGCTCCCTCTAGTGGAGACTGTATAATCTGTATACAGTGAGCTCCCTCTAGTGGAGACTGTATAATCTGTATGCAGTGAGCTCCCTGTAGTGGTCACTGTATGATCTGTATGTAGTGAGCCCTCTCTAGTGGGGGCTGCATAATCTGTATGTAGTGAGCTCCCTCTAGTGGTGGCTGTATAATCTGTATGTAGTGAGCTCCCTCTACTGGTGGCTGTATAATCTGTATGTAGTGAGCTCCGTCTAGTGGTGACTGTATAATCTGTATGTAGTGAACTCCCTCTAGTGGTGTCTATATAATCTGTATGTAGTGAGCTCCCTCTAGTGGTGGCTGTATAATCTGTATGTAGAGAGCTCCCTCTAGTGGTGGCTGTATAATCGGTATGTAGTGAGCTCCCTCTAGTGGTGGCTGTATAATCTGTATGTAGTGAGCTCCCTCTAGTGGTGGCTGTATAATCTGTACAAAGTGAGCTCTCTCTAGTGGTGGCTGTATAATCTGTATGTAGTGAGCTCCCCTAGTGCTGCTGTATAATCTCTCTGTAATAATCACCTTTTAGTGGTAACTGTATAATCTGTATGTAGTGAGCTCCCTCTAGTGGTGGCTGTATAATCTGTATGTGGTGAGCTCCCACTAGTGTTGGCTTTATAATCTGTATGCAGCGAGCTCCCTCTAGTGGTGGCTTTATAATATGTATGTACTGAGCTCCCTCTAGTGGTGGCTGTATAATCTGTATGTAGTGACCTCCCTCTAGTGGTGGCTGTATAATCTCTATGTAGTGAGATCTCTATAGTGGTGGCTGTATAATCTGTATGTAGTTAGCTTCCTCTAGTGGTGGCTATATAATCTGTATGTAGTGAGCTCCCTCTAGTGGTGGCTGTATAATCTGTATGTAGTGAGCTCCCTCTTGTGGTGGCTGTATAATCTGTATGTAGTGAGCTCCCTCTAGTGGTGGCTGTATAATCTGTATGTAGTGAGCTCCCTCTAGTAGTGGATGTATGATCTGTACAAAGTGAGCTCTCTCTAGTGGTGGCTGTATAATTTGTATGTAGTGAGCTCCCTCTTGTGGTGGCTGTATAATCTGTATGTAGTGAGCTCCCTCTAGTGGTGACTGTATAATCTATATGTAGTGAGCTCCCTCTAGTGGTGGCTGTATAATCTGTATGCAGTGAGCTCCCTCTAGTGGAGACTGTATAATCTGTATGCAGTGAGCTCCCTCTAGTGGTCACTGTATGATCTGTATGTAGTGAGCTCCCTCTAGTGTTGACTATATGATCTGTATGTAGTGAGCCCTCTCTAGTGGGGGCTGCATAATCTGTATGTAGTAAGCTCTTTCTAGTGGTGGCTGTATAATCTGTATGTAGTGAACTCCCTCTAGTGGTGGATGTATAATCTGTATGTAGTGAGCTCCCCCTAGTGGTGGCTGTATAATCTGTATATAATAAGCTTCCTCTAGTGGTGGCTGTATAATCTGTATGCAGTGCGCTCCCTCTAGTGGTGGCTGTAAAATCTGTATGTAGTTAGCTCCCTCTAGAGGTGGCTGTATAATCTGTATGTAGTGAGCTCCCTCTAGTGGTGACTGTATAATCTGTATGTAGTGAGTTCCCTCTAGTGGTGGCTGTATAATATGTATGTAGTTAGCTCCATCTAGTGGTGGCTGTGTAATCTGTGTGTAGTGAGCTCCCTCTAGCGGTGGCTATATAATCTGTATGTAGTGAGCTCCCTCTAGTGGTGGATGTATAATCTGTATGTGGTGAGCTCCCTCTAGTGGTGGATGTATAATCTGTATGTGGTGAGCTCCCCCTAGTGGTGGCTGTATAATCTGTATATAATAAGCTTCCTCTAGTGGTGGATGTATAATCTGTATGCAGTGAATTCCCTCTAGTGGTCACTGTATGATCTGTATGTAGTGAGCCCTCTCTAGTGGGGGCTGCATAATCTGTATGTAGTGAGCTCCCTCTAGTGTTGGCTGTATAATCTGTGTGTAGTGAGCTCCCTCTAGAGGTGGCTGTATAATCGGTATGTAGTGAGCTCCCTCTAGTGGTGGCTGTATAATCTGTATGTAGTGAGCTCCCTCTAGTGGTGGCTGTATAATATGTATCTAGTGAGCTCCTTCTAGTGGTGGCTGTGTAATCTGTATGTAGTGAGCTCCCTCTAGTGGTGGCTGTATAATCTGTTTATAATAAGCTTCCTCTAGTGGTGGCTGTATAATCTGTATGTAGTGAGCTCCCTCTAGTGGTGGCTGTATAATCTGTATGTAGTGAGCTCCCTCTAGTGGTGGCTGTATAATCTCTATGTAGTGAGCTCCCTCTAGTGGTGGCTGTATAATCTGTATGTAGTGAGCTCCCTCTAGTAGTGGATGTATGATCTGTACAAAGTGAGCTCTCTCTAGTGGTGGCTGTATAATCTGTATGTAGTGAGCTCCCTCTTGTGGTGGCTGTATAATATGTATGTAGTGAGCTCCCTCTAGTGGTGACTGTATAATCTATATGTAGTGAGCTCCCTCTAGTGGTGGCTGTATAATCTGTATGCAGTGAGCTCCCTCTAGTGGAGACTGTATAATCTGTATGCAGTGAGCTCCCTCTAGTGGAGACTGTATAATCTGTATGCCGTGAGCTCCCTCTAGTGGTCACTGTATGATCTGTATGTAGTGAGCTCCCTCTAGTGTTGACTATATGATCTGTATGTAGTGAGCCCTCTCTAGTGGGGGCTGCATAATCTGTATGTAGTAAACTCTTTCTAGTGGTGGCTGTATAATCTGTATGTAGTGAGCTCCCTCTAGTGGTGGATGTATAATCTGTATGTAGTGAGCTCCCTCTAGTGGTGGCTGTATAATCTGTATATAATAAGCTTCCTCTAGTGGTGGCTGTATAATCTGTGTGTAGTGCGCTCCCTCTAGTGGTGGCTGTATAATATGTATCTAGTGAGCTCCTTCTAGTGGTGGCTGTGTAATCTGTATGTAGTGAGCTCCCTCTAGTGGTGACTGTATAATCTATATGTAGTGAGCTCCCTCTAGTGGTGGCTGTATAATCTGTATGCAGTGAGCTCCCTCTAGTGGAGACTGTATAATCTGTATGCAGTGAGCTCCCTCTAGTGGAGACTGTATAATCTGTATGCAGTGAGCTCCCTCTAGTGGTCACTGTATGATCTGTATGTAGTGAGCTCCCTCTAGTGTTGACTATATGATCTGTATGTAGTGAGCCCTCTCTAGTGGGGGCTGCATAATCTGTATGTAGTAAGCTCTTTCTAGTGGTGGCTGTATAATCTGTATGTAGTGCGCTCCCTCTAGTGGTGGCTGTATAATCTGTATGTAGTGAGCTCCCTCTAGTGGTGGCTTTATAATCTGTATGTAGTGAGCTCCCTCTAGTGGTGGCTGTATAATATGTATCTAGTGAGCTCCTTCTAGTGGTGGCTGTGTAATCTGTATGTAGTGAGCTCCCTCTAGTGGTGGCTGCTATAATCTGTTTATAATAAGCTTCCTCTAGTGGTGGCTGTATAATCTGTATGTAGTGAGCTCCCTAGGGTGGCTGTATAACTGTATGTAGTGAGCTCCCTCTTGTGGTGGCTGTATAATCTGTATGTAGTGAGCTCCCTCTAGTGGTGGCTGTATAATCTGTATGTAGTGAGCTCCCTCTAGTGGTGCTGTATAATCTGTATGTAGTGAGCTCCCTCTAGTAGTGGATGTATGATCTGTACAAAGTGAGCTCTCTCTAGTGGTGGCTGTATAATCTGTATGTAGTGAGCTCCCTCTTGTGGTGGCTGTATAATCTGTATGTAGTGAGCTCCCTCTAGTGGTGACTGTA
This sequence comes from Rhinella marina, assembly GCA_900303285.1. Lineage (NCBI taxonomy): Eukaryota > Metazoa > Chordata > Amphibia > Anura > Bufonidae > Rhinella > Rhinella marina. The sequence continues at coordinate 64,095 of ONZH01029817.1, forward strand.
TAATCTATATGTAGTGAGCTCCCTCTAGTGGTGGCTGTATAATCTGTATGCAGTAAGCTCCCTCTAGTGGAGACTGTATAATCTGTATGCAGTGAGCTCCCTCTAGTGGATACTGTATAATCTGTATGCAGTGAGCTCCCTCTAGTGGTCACTGTATGATCTGTATGTAGTGAGCTCCCTCTAGTGTTGACTATATGATCTGTATGTAGTGAGCCCTCTCTAGTGGGGGCTGCATAATCTGTATGTAGTAAGCTCTTTCTAGTGGTGGCTGTATAATCTGTATATAATAAGCTTCCTCTAGTGGTGGCTGTATAATCTGTATGTAGTGCGCTCCCTCTAGTGGTGGCTGTATAATCTGTATGTAGTTAGCTCCCTCTAGAGGTGGCTGTATAATCTGTATGTAGTGAGCTCCCTCTAGTGGTGGCTGTATAATCTGTATGTAGTGAGTTCCCTCTAGTGGTGGCTGTATAATATGTATGTAGTTAGCTCCATCTAGTGGTGGCTGTGTAATCTGTGTGTAGTGAGCTCCCTCTAGTGGTGGCTATATAATCTGTATGTAGTGAGCTCCCTCTAGTGGTGGATGTATAATCTGTATGTGGTGAGCTTCCTCTAGTGGTGGATGTATAATCTGTATGTGGTGAGCTCCCTCTAGTGGTGGCTGTATAATCTGTATATAATAAGCTTCCTCTAGTGGTGGATGTATAATCTGTATGCAGTGAATTCCCTCTAGTGGTCACTGTATGATCTGTATGTAGTGAGCTCCCTCTAGTGGTGGCTGTGTAATCTGTATGTAGTGAGCTCCCTCTAGTGGTGGCTGTATAATCTGTGTGTAGTGAGCTCCCTCTAGAGGTGGCTGTATAATCTGTATGTAGTGAGCTCCCTCTAGTGGTGGCTGTATAATCTGTATGTAGTGAGCTCCTTCTAGTAGTGGCTGTGTAATCTGTATGTAGTGAGCTCCCTCTAGTGGTGGCTGTATAATCTGTATGTAGTGAGCTCCCTCTAGTGGTGGCTGTATAATCTGTATGTAGTGAGCTCCCTCTAGTGGTGGCTGTATAATCTGTTTATAATAAGCTTCCTCTAGTGATGGCTGTATAATCTGTATGTAGTGAGCTCCCTCTAGTGGTGGCTGTATAATCTGTATGTAGTGAGCTCCCTCTAGTGGTGGCTGTATAATCTGTATGTAGTGAGCTCCCTCTAGTGGTGGCTGTATAATCTGTATGTAGTGAGCTCCCTCTAGTGGTGGCTGTATAATCTGTTTATAATAAGCTTCCTCTAGTGATGGCTGTATAATCTGTATGTAGTGAGCTCCCTCTAGTGGTGGCTGTATAATCTGTATGAAGTGAGCTCCCTCTAGTGGTGGCTGTATAATCTGTATGTAGTGAGCTCCCTCTAGTGGTGGCTGTATAATCTGTATGTAGTTAGTTTCCTCTAGTGGTGGCTGTATAATCTGTATGTAGTAAGCACCTTCTTATAAGTACCTGCGTGCTCCTCAGTAATAATATGGACTGGGCAGACATGGAGGCGCTATATAGAAGGTCAGAGCAGGCTTTACCTGCTCAGGAGGATCAGGGCTTTTGGGGTGCAGAGGACACTTCTTCGGACCTTTTTCAAGTCTGTGGTGGCATCAGCCATCTTCTTCAAGTGGCCTGCTGGGGTAGCAGCATCTCAACCTGGGAGAGGAAGAGACTTGACAAACTGAATAGAAGGGCCATCTCCGTCCTGAGGAGCCCCTAGAATCGGTGCAGGTGGTCGGTGAGAGGAGGATTCTATCCAAGCTGATCTTCATGCCTGAGAATAACTCCCATCATATGCATTAGACTGTAAGAGCACAGGCAGCGCCGTCAGTGATCGACTGCTCCACCCCAACTGTGAGATGGCGCGCCATCAGAAGTCATTCCTCCCTGGCACGATCAGACGGCGCTCATCGCGTACAGTCCCTGCGGAGATCGTTCCCTCCAGAGACTGAACCCTACACGCTGCGATATCTGTACCCGTACTTTTTACGTTTTTTTCTCTGCACCCTGAGCTGTAATGCCTTTCTCTTGGAGTTTTTGTATCCTCTGTGCTGCTGTGAATTTCCCCACGGACTATTCAAGGATTATCTGATCGTATTAACCCTTTCACAGTCACTAGCCTGTTCACCGTCCTAGAAGGCCTCTATAGGACCTATTACACGGAGCGAATATCGAGAAGATTCTTGTGAATGCGAGCAAATAACGAGTGATGTACATGTGAAGGATTCAGACGAACGACAAATCCCTCGCTTCTCGTCCATCAGCTAAAAAATGATCTCTCATCAATAATAGATCCGTCCGTATAAAGTCGTCTACTCGCAGGCGATCTTGTACCACCGAGCAGCTGTCCGCCATCTTTACACGACTGCGAGAACGATCGAGTATCTATGTGTATGATAAACTACCCTTCAATCATTTCTCGTGATCGGTACGACATCTGCCGCTGTAAAAGAACCTTTAATGTGTCGTCTAATATCCGGAATAATTCCAGGGCCACAATAACGACGGCGACTAAAATCTCACAATCTAATTAACTTCATTCTGAGGATAAAACCTGCAGCCAGAAAAACCAAGATTGTGCAAGCACTGCCCCCAGGTGGCCACAACGAGGAACTGCGCTTCATAGGAGGACAGAATGAAATACCTACACCTGGTATAACCTGGGTATCTCCTGTATATAATTATATATGTACAGCTGGTATAAGTTATACATCTTCTGTATATAGTGATATGGAGCATGCTGGTATAACCTGGGTATCTCCTGTATATAATTATATATGTACAGCTGGTATCAGGGGCGTAGCTAAAGGCTCATGGGCCCTGGTGCAAGAGTTCAGCTTGGGCCCCCCCCCCTTCCTCCAGCGCTGGTTCACCTAGCTTTTCTGCCGGCCAAGTCAAAAATTGAAACCCCCTTCCATGCCAAATTCTCACCCTAACCTAACCTCCTAACATTACGTGTATCACTACAGAACATACAGGGTAAGGCTACATTCACACGACCCATTCACTTAAATGAGCACTGTGTGCTGTCCGCATCTGTATGTCCATTCCTATTTTTGTCCGTTTTGGGGACAAGGATAGGAATTGTTACAGTGGATCTGCAAAAAAAACGGATGCCATACGGAACATCATCCTTTTTTTGCGGATCCGCAATTTGCAGACTGCAAAACACAATGTTCCTGTGAATGTAGCCTAATCCAGCGCCTCATACCTCTTACATCCAGTATAATACAGCGCCTCATACCTCGTACATCCAGTGACGTCTCCTCGGATGTAGATCTTCTCTTTCCTCATCTTCTCCTTTCAGACCAGGCGCCATTTTTCAGCCATTTCTTATCTCTGCAGTTAGACAGAAAAAAATCTTAGTTTACTACTTTTCCATCATCCTCCCGTCTTCTGGACAAATCATCCTACCACCCCAGTACTGTGCCACTAGTACCACACAGATAGTGCCCTTCAATAACTATTGGTACACAGTGTCCTAAAATAACTGCGCCCAGCAAATAGTGTCCCGTAATAGTGTAAACATAACGCCTCCCAGAAATAACTGCGCTGATACTGTGCCAGGGTGCCCCCACAGTAATAGTGCCCCCAAAGTCCCAACTAATAATTCTCTGCCAGAGTGCACTTGTTAGTAATAGTGCCCCCAACAGTACTAATGTCCCCACTGTGCCCCAGAAGTAATAATGCTTTCAATGTGCCAGTAAGAAATGCCCCATGTGCCAGAAAAATGCCCCCAAGTGCCAGTAAGAAATGCCTTCCCATTGCCCCCATGTGCCAGTAAGAAATGTCCCCAATGCCCCCATGTGCCAGTAAAAATGGCCCCAGTGCCAGTAAAAATGCCCTCGTGTCCCATGTGCCAGTAAAAATGCCCCCAGGGCCAGTAAAATGCTCCCAGTGCCCCCATGTGCAAGTAAAAAATGCCCCCAGTGCCAGTAAAATGCTCCCAGTGCCCCCATGTGCCAGTAAAAATGCCCCCAGTGCCCCCCATGTGCCAGTAAGAATGCCCCCAGTGCCAGTAAAATGCCCCCAGTGCCCCCCATGTGCCAGTAAAATGCCCCAAGTGCCCCCAGTACCAGTAAAAATGCCCCAGTGCCAGTAATATGCCCCCAGTGCCCCCATGTGCCAGTAAAAATGCCCCCATGTGCCAGTAAAAATGCCCCCAGTGCCAGTAATATGCCCCCAGTGCCCCCATGTGCCAGTAAAAATTCCCCCATGTGCCAGTAAAAATGCCCCCAGTGCCCCATGTGCCAGTAAAATGCCCCAGTGCCCCCATGTGCCAGTAAAAGTGCCCCCAATACCAATAAAAATGCCCCAAGTGCCAGTCATTTGCACCCAGTGCCCCCATGTGCCAGTAAAAGTGCCCCCATGTGCCAGTAAAAATGCCCCCAGTGCCAGTAATATGCCCCCATGTGCCAGTAAAAATGCCCCCAGTGCCCCCATGTGCCAGTAAAATGCCCCATGTGACAGTAAAAGTGCCCCAGTGACAGTAAAAAATGCCCCATGTGACAGTAAAAGTGCCCCCAGTGCCCCCCATGTGCTAGTAAAAATGCCCCCATGTCCCCCAATAGAGCTCCGGTCCGTGCTACAATAAAAAAATAAACACTAATACTTACCTCCATGGAGCTGTCAGCGATGCGATGCAGGCCTCTTCCGGCCTGTGTCCCGCGCTGTACGGCTCAGGCGGCGCGATGACGTCATCGCGCCGCCTGAGCCGGCCTCTGATAGGCTGCAGGCCCAGTGCCTGCAGCCTATCAGAGGAACGGGCAGGGGAGACGCCTCTCCCTCCCCTGCCCCGCAGTAGAATACAGGCATCTGTATCGCCGTCCTGAGGACGGCGATACAGATGACTATGGAGATGAGCGCTTCCACAATGGAAGCGCTCATCTCCCTCTGCCCCCACCGCCGCCCGCAACTGTCCGCAGGGCCGCACCGCACCCGGCTAATTGGCGGTGCGGCCCTGCAAGTGGCAAGGGGGGCCCTCGGGGCCCCCCTGGCTTAGGGGCCCGGTCGCAACTGCGACCGCTGCGACCCCTATAGCTACGCCACTGGCTGGTATAAGTTATACATCTTCTTGTATATAGTGATATGGAGCATGCTGGTATAACCTGGGTATCTCCTGTATATAATTATATATGTACAGCTGGTATAAGTTATACATCTTCTTGTATATAATGATATGGACCATCCTGGTATAACCTGGGTATCTCCTGTATATAATTATATATGTACAGCTGGTATAAGTTATACATCTTCTTGTATATAGTGATATGGAGCATGCTGGTATAACCTGGGTATCTCCTGTATATAATTATATATGTACAGCTGGTATAAGTTATACATATTCTTGTATATAGTGATATGGAGCATGCTGGTATAAACCTGGGTATCTCCTGTATTAATTATATATGTACAGCTGGTATAAGTTATACATTCTTCTTGTATATTAGTGAATGGAGCATGCTGGTATAACCTGGGTATCTCCTGTATATAATTATATATGTACAGCTGGTATAAGTTATACATCTTCTTGTATATAGTGATATGGAGCATGCTGGTATAACCCGGGTATCTCCTGTATATAATATATGTACAGCTGGTATAAGTTATACATCTTCTTGTATATAGTGATATGGAGCATGCTGGTATAACCTGGGTATCTCCTGTATATTTATTATATGTACAGCTGGTATAAGTTATACATCTTCTTGTATATATTGATATGGAGCATGCTGGTATAACCTGGGTATTCTCGTATATAATTATATATGTACAGCTGGTATAAGTTATACATCTTCTGTATATAGTGATATGCATGCTGGTATAACCTGGGTATCTCCTGTATATAATTATATATACAGCTGGTATAAGTTATACCTTCTGTTATAGTGATATGGAGCATGCTGGTATAACCTGGTATCTCCTGTATATAATTATATATGTACAGCTGGATATAAGTTATATGATTTCTGTATATAGTGATATGGAGCATGCTGGTATAACCTGGGTATCTCCTGTATATAATTATATATGTACAGCTGGTATAAGTTATATATCTTTCTGTATATAGTGATATGGAGCATGCTTGGTATAACCTGGGTATCTCCTGTATATAATTATATATGTACAGCTGGTATAAGTTATACATCTTCTTGTATATAGTGATATGGAGCATGCTGGTATAACCTGGGTATCTCCTGTATATAATTATATATGTACAGCTGTATAAGTTATATATCTTCTGTATATAGTGATATGGAGCATGCTGGTATAACCTGGGTATCTCCTGTATATAATTATATATGTACAGCTGGTATAAGTTATACATCTTCTTGTATATAGTGATATGGAGCATGCTGGTATAACCTGGGCATCTCCTGTATATAATTATATATGTACAGCTGGTATAAGTTATACATCTTCTTGTATATAGTGATATGGAGCATGCTGGTATAACCTGGGTATCTCCTGTATATAATTATATATGTACGGCTGGGGGGCGTGGTTTGGCTGCCGTCTGGAATGGCTGCGTGATTACTGAGCTCCTGCACTTAGCGACGATACAAAGCAGCTCCCACTCTATTACATCGCCTCAAACCCCATATAACTGCTCCAAATAACAAGCT
>ONZH01029818.1:0-53611 GCA_900303285.1 Rhinella marina
AATCAAAATGAACAGCAAGTGGATTGACCCGGACTTTCCTTCTCCAACAGTGGAAAGCAGCCAAAAGTGAAGTGCCATCTGTATGAAGTGCCATTTCCTCCTCCACCTCCTCCTCCTCCTCCTTAACCGCCGTAGAATTGCTCCGTAAATAAGAAAAATTTATATATTTATGGCTCACCTCTTGGGCCTCACAAAATGTTTAAGAGGTGTCACCTCTTGGGCCTCCACATAATTTTTAAGAGGTCTCACCTCTTGGGCCTCCACAAAATGTTTAATAGGTCTCACCTCTTGGGCCTCCACAAAAATGTTTAACAGGTCTCACCTCTTGGGCCTCCACAAAATGTTTAACAGGTCTCAACCTCTTGGGCCTCCACAAAATGTTTAACAGGTCTCACCTCTGGGCCTCCACATAATTTTTAACAGGTCTCACCTCTTGGGCCTGCACAAAATGTTTTAAGAGGTCTCACCTCTTTGGGCCTCCACATAATTTTTAAGAGGTCCACCTCTTGGGCCTGCACAAAATGTTTAAGAGGTCTCACCTCTTGGGCCTCCACATAATTTTAACAGGTCTCACCTCTTGGGCCTCCACATAATTTTTAACACGTCTCACCTTTTGGGCCTCCACATAATTTTTAATACGTCTCACCTCTTGGGCCTCCACAAAATGTTTAAGAGGTCTCACCTCTTGGGCCTCCACATAATTTTTAACAGGTCTCACCTCTTGGGCCTCCACATAATTTTTAAGAGGTCTCACCTCTTGGGCCTGCACAAAATGTTTAAGAGGTCTCACCTCTTGGCCTCCACATAATTTTTAAGAGGTCTCACCTCGTGGGCCTGCACAAAATGTTTAAGAGGTCTCACCTCTTGGGCCTCCACATAATTTTTAACAGGTCTCACCTCTTGGGCCTCCACATAATTTTTAACACGTCTCACCTCTTGGGCCTCCACATAATTTTTAATACGTCTCACCTCTTGGGCCTCCACAAAATGTTTAAGAGGTCTCACCTCTTGGGCCTCCACATAATTTTAACAGGTCTCACCTCTTGGGCCTCCACATAATTTTTAAGAGGTCTCACCTCTTGGGCCTCCACAAAATGTTTAACAGGTCTCACCTCTTGGGCCTCCACAAAATGTTTAACAGGTCTCACCTCTTGGCCTCCACATAATTTTTAACAGGTCTCACCTCTTGGGCCTCCACATAATTTTTAACACGTCTCACCTCTGGGCCTCCACATAATTTTTAACACGTCTCACCTCTTGGCCTCCACATAATTTTTTAACACGTCTCACCTCTTGGGCCTCCACATAATTTTTAACACGTCTCACCTCTTAGGCCTCCACATAATTTTTAACACGTCTCACCTCTTGGGCCTCCACAAAATGTTTAACAGGTCTCACCTCTTGGGCCTCCACAAAATGTTTAACAGGTCTCACCTCTTGGCCTCCACATAATTTTTAACAGGTCTCACCTCTTGGGCCTCCACATAATTTTAACACGTCTCACCTCTTGGGCCTCCACATAATTTTTAATACGTCTCACCTCTTGGGCCTCCACAAAATGTTTAAGAGGTCTCACCTCTTGGGCCTCCACAAAATGTTTAAGAGGTCTCACCTCTTGGGCCTCCACAAAATGTTTAAGAGGTCTCACCTCTTGGGCCTCCACAAAATGTTTAAGAGGTCTCACCTCTTGGGCCTCCACAAAATTTTATCAAGGTCTCACCTCTTGGGCCTCCACAAAATTTTTAACAGGTCTCACCTCTTGGGCCTCCACAAAATTTTATCAAGGTCTCACCTCTTGGGCCTCCACAAATTTTTATCAAGGTCTCACCTCTTGGGCCTCCACAAAATTTTTAACAGGTCTCACCTCTTGGGCCTCCACATAATTTTATCAAGGTCTCACCTCTTGGGCCTCCACAAATTTTTATCAAGGTCTCACCTCTTGGGCCTCCACAAAATTTTTAACAGGTCTCACCTCTTGGGCCTCCACATAATTTTATCAAGGTCTCACCTCTTGGGCCTCCACAAAATTTTATCAAGGTCTCACCTCTTGGGCCTCCACAAAATTTTAAAGAGGTCTCACCTCTTGGGCCTCCACAAAATGTTAAGAGGTCTCACCTCTTGGGCCTCCACAAAATTTTATCAAGGTCTCACCTCTTGGGCCTCCACAAAATTTTATCAAGGTCTCACCTCTTGGGCCTCCACAAAATTTTTAACAGGTCTCACCTCTTGGGCCTCCACAAATTTTATCAAGGTCTCACCTCTTGGGCCTCCACAAATTTTTATCAAGGTCTCACCTCTTGGGCCTCCACAAAATTTTTAACAGGTCTCACCTCTTGGGCCTCCACAAAATTTTTAACAGGTCTCACCTCTTGGGCCTCCACAAAATTTTATCAAGGTCTCCACCTCTTGGGCCTCCACAAAATTTTATCGAGGTCTCACCTCTTGGGCCTCCACAAAATTTTAAAGAGGTCTCACCTCTTGGGCCTCCACAAAATGTTTAAGAGGTCTCACCTCTTGGGCCTCCACAAAATTTTATCAAGGTCTCACCTCTTGGGCCTCCACAAAATGTTTAAGAGGTCTCACCTCTTGGGCCTCCACAAAATTTTATCAAGGTCTCACCTCTTGGGCCTCCACAAAATTTTATCAAGGTCTCACCTCTTGGGCCTCCACAAAATTTTAAAGAGGTCTCACCTCTTGGGCCTCCACAAAATGTTTAAGAGGTCTCACCTCTTGGGCCTCCACAAAATTTTATCAAAGGTCTCACCTCTTGGGCCTCCACAAAATTTTATCAAGGTCTCACCTCTTGGGCCTCCACAAATTTTTATCAAGGTCTCACCTCTTGGGCCTCCACAAAATTTTTAACAGGTCTCACCTCTTGGGCCTCCACATAATTTTATCAAGGTCTCACCTCTTGGGCCTCCACAAATTTTTATCAAGGTCTCACCTCTTGGGCCTCCACAAAATTTTTAACAGGTCTCACCTCTTGGGCCTCCACAAAATTTTATCAAGGTCTCACCTTGGCCCCAAATTTAAGGTCTCACCTCTTGGGCCTAAACAAAATTTTTAACAGGTCTCACCTCTTGGGCCTCCACAAAATTTTCCATGAGCCTCTGGCCAGCCCACGGCCTCTTCCTGCCTTTTGCGGTCCTACGCATCCCTCAACATCCCCACTGCTTTACCTGCTAGACATGACACTGGGCCAGGTCGGGTCACTGACATCTCAAGCGCCAACAATTTGGGCATTTTAAGGCTTCTGCATGTGTTTGAGTTGTTTTTACATTTTAAAGAAGACATGTCTGACCACATCTCACACACACACACACAATGACAATTAGGGGTGGGGTCTATTTGCTTTCCCCTTTGCCTATGCCATCTGTGGTTGTTATAGGCAACGTGATTTTAAGGGGTGCAGAATTTCATCTTCTTTTTTGTCTAGTTTGGCTTGGGGTCCATGGCAATGTAGAGGAAAGAAGGTTTCCTTGTATGGTCTCACTTTACAGAGAGGTTATATTGTCTTTGGAGTGTATTGTTGAGAGGCTGTGATAGTGGCGTTATATGCACCCAGACATGCTTCCCCTGCTGTCCCAGTTGCATTCCAGCAGTGTTGGCATCCTTTTCTGAGGTTTCAGGGTGGACTTGGTGACCTCCAAGTGGTCGAATTGAGATTTCCAAGTGGCGAGCATTTTTTTCCCATAGACTATAATGGGATTCGATAGTCGGTCGAATAGTCGAATTTCGCGGTCTATTCGAATCGAATTTCGAACTTTCGAATATTTCACTACTCGCTCATCTCTATTAATAAATCCTTCCCTCAACATTTTAATTAAACCAGAAGCTACACTAATTTTCTTTCCATCTTTACTGAATATTCCCTCACAAGCATCCCTCAATCGACAGTAGTCAAGCCAGGAGGACTCCGTAACCTCCATCACAATCCTGAATTGTTCCCAGTGTAATAAACGATTATTCTGAATTATTCTTCCCAACTCCACCCCCCCTTTTGTTAGAATTTTCAAATTCCCCATTCTTGATAGGTGGTCTATTCGCTCATTATAACACACAGGGGAAAAATCCAGAATGTCCTCCTGGCTTGTAGCTTTTTTCAGTTCAGCCCACATTTTAACATAAGTTCTAACCAGAGGGAACTTCCACCACTTTCCTTATTCCAGCTGACCTGATTCAAGCAACTGGAAAACATCTTGGAATCTTCCCTTTACATTCCTAAGGAGGAACAAAATGAACTCATTGTTCTTCCAATTGGCCAGGTGATAAATCTGGGATGCCAAAAAATAATTTCTCATATCTGGTAGCGAGAGATCTCCTTCCTGCTTTCTTACAAACGAATATTCCTGTCGCATCCTAACGTGTTTCCTTCCCCATATTAGTGCATTATAAACCAACCTTATTCTCCTAAATAGTTTTTCTTCCACCCATATCGGTGCCCCTCCAAACAAAAAATAACAACTTAGGCAGCCACACTGTTTTTATCAAAACCAGCTTATCCGCTTTAGTGATACAAAGACGGTTCCAAACCGCTTCTTTTTTCTCCATAGTGCTTACAAATTCATTCATGTTAATAATATTAAACTGATCTATCCTGTTGGACACTCTAAACCCCAAATACCGAAAATATTCCCCATCTCCTAATATTTTTACCCCCCAATTCCCTGATGGCACTATACCCCACTGGCAACAAAACTGATTTCTGCTAGTTAATGGCCAGACCAGACAACGCACCATACTCCTCTACAGTCTGCATCACCACTGGCAGAGAGATCGACGGGTTTTTCAAATATAATAAAAGATTGTCAGCATAAAGAGACACTCTGTCTCTATCTCCCCGAAACCCAAAGCCCACCATCAATGGATGATGTCTCAGCAAAATCGCCAACGGCTCCATGTAAAGGGCAAAGAGCATCAGGGAGAGGGGACAGCCCTGTCTAGTCCCTCGTTCAAGTGCAAATTCTCTCGACAATTGCCCTCCAATGCTAATCCGTGCCCTCACACCATTGTATAGACATTTCACCTTGTCAATGAAGGGTTTCCCCATCCCAAAACTTCCCATAACTCCCCAAAGGAACTCCCACTCCACCCTATCAAACGCTTTAATAGCGTCCAGAGAGAGGATGGAGTGGGGGTCCCCCGGGGCTACAAACTGCAAATTGCAATAGAGACGATGAACATTGGTTCTAGCCACTCTACCAGCTATAAAACCACACTGATCTTTATCAACTATCCCTCCTATTACTTTTGTAAGCCTCCGCGCTAATACTTTTGCGTATAATTTCACGTCTGTATTAAGGAGGGAGATGGGTCGGTAAGACTCGGGCTCCAAAGGGTTCTTTCCTTCTTTTAATATTAAAATGATCTCCGCCATTCTCATAGATTCCGGCAATCGACCCTCCCCCTCTATTGTTTTCATTAATCTATATAAAGCTGGAAATAAGACTATCATTATGGATCCGATAAATTTCAAACGGGAACCCATCTGGGCCAGGTGCTGTATTCCCCTTCGTGGCATTCAAGGCTTGGGTTATTTCATCCAATGATATTGGGGCATCCAGCTCCCTCTTTTGTGCTTCAGTAATCTTGGGAAACTCTATTCTGTCCAGATATTCCTTAAGGTTCTCCCTATTAAACTGGGACTATGACTTATATAATTTACTATAATAGCTACCAAATACTTCTAGGACGTCTTCCGGGGAAATGACTAACCCCCCATTCCTAGCCCTTATCACCTCCACCCCTCTACTAGCTTGTTGGTTCTATATGAGAGACATCAACCCCTTATTTGGCAAACCTGATATCTTATGAGTTCTCCTATGGAGGAACTGAATTTTTTACTATCAGCCTTGGAAATCAAATAGTGGTTTAACTCCGCTTGAGAGCTCCGTAACTTTTGCTCATTTTCCTTTGACTGATTTTCATTAAAACTACCCTCATCTCTTTTAACATTATCCGTTAGTTGCCTTTCCTTTTCCCCAAACTCTCTTTTTAAACTAGTGATGACTCCAAAGTATTTTCCCCTAATATACGCTTTAATTGCATCCCACACTATTATATCAGAGGCAGAATCCCAATTTATTTTTATTATTTCAGCTATTTCCTCACCTAACTTCTCCTTGTTTTTTATTAACTTAAACCAGTGGGGGTTCAATTTTACAGCCCTCCTCCCTTTACTTACCCTATCCCCAAGATTGACTAGTACCGGCGAATGATCCGACACTGTTCTTACCAGGTATTGAACATCTTTAACAAACTTCATCATAGGGTCATCCGCCAGGACCATATCAATTCTGGAGAGGGTTCTACTAGTCTTATTCCAGCATGAATAGGTATTTTTTTTTTTTGGTTCCTTACTCTCCATACGTCTCTAAGACCCATCTCTCCTATCATTTTCGCAAACAGGGAAGCCCTGGGAGCTGCAATCAACTCCCTCGATCTTACCTGATCCATCTCCTCATCCAGCACGGCATTGAAGTCCCCTGAGACCAAAATGGGACAACCACTTATATTCTTCCCAAATTTATGTAAAATTTCCAAAACTGCTAACCTAAAGGGGGGAGGATTATAAATAAATGCCAATATACAAACCAAACCTTCTATCTTACAATGAAGAAAAATAAACCTCCCTTCTTTATCAATCAATAAGTCCAACACATGCCATTGCACCTTTTTGTGAACCAACACCGTTACCCCTCTTGAATACTCTGTGTGGCACGCGTGATACTGGTGTCCCCACCAAGGTCTATTTGTCCAATGCACCACCTCAAGTGTTAAATGTGTCTCCAATAAACACATAATACATGGAAAGTGTTTCTTCGCGAAATTCATAACGGCTACACTGTTCCTCCTATCCCTTAAACCTCTAGTGTTCCAAATCAGTAATTTAGTAATCATCATACCTATGTGATTTTAATATACACACAAAAAAAAACAAAAAAAAACAAAAAACAAAAACAACCCACCCCAACAGTCCAGCCACCCACTGACCCACCCACCCTCCCCCCATCCCCCTGTTTGGTTCGTCCAACCACTTAACTACCACCGACGAACCTCTCTACTGAGGCTACCAGCCAAGCCCTATTTTAACCCATTAGAGTCGCTCCAGTTAACTACCTCCTCCGGAGAACTGAAAAACCAAGATTTTTCACGGTATTCCACCCTCAATCTGGATGGAAAAATTAAGGAGTACTTAATTCTGTTTTGTCACAACCTTTTCTTAACCTGCCAATATTCTGCACGCTTTTTTGTGTATCCGTGGCAAAATCGGGGTATATTGAGATTTTATTACTGTTATACGACAACTCTCCCAACACTCTCTCTCTTTTTAGGATCCCATCCCTATCTCGGTAACTAAGCAGCTTTATTATTATGGCCCTCGGGGCACTGCCGGTGGGCAATGGCTTAGCCGGGACCCGATGTGCTCGTTCTATACAGAAGTACGGTGACAAACACTCCCGACCGAGCCTAGTTATCTTCACCCTCCGCGGGCACCCGACACAGCCACAGGCCACAAGATCCAGGTAGGAGCTCCTTCAGGGGGAAAAACAGGGGCCACATGCGCTCCGCAAACCACCGCCAGGAAGCAGTCCAACCTGTCTCCAAGGCCTCCGAACACCTTCCCCCCCGGAACCTCCGCGCACGCCTGTAGGCCGCTCCACACTCCACCAACGACCACGTGACCTCCGCTCGCCTCCGCTCCAGGTCTCGTGAGACTTGCCGCTTCGGGCGACACCGTACGCCGCCGATGCCCACGCCGCTCCACCACAGACGAAGACCACTGCAGGGGGCCAACCGAGCCACTCCGACCCCCGGGGTAATAACCAGCAGGCCTAACCTCCTACATGGAGGTAGCTATGGAGCTCATTCTAGCCGCAAGTACGACTCATGGGCATGGCTGGTGGGACGGCCCTCAGCTATGTCCCATGCTCCTCCTTCCTCCTTTTCCCTTGGTTTGGTTACCATATCCCTTCCCCTCAGCTGTTGCCGCTGTGGTAATTAACTTTCTGCCTACTTAGTAGTGTGTGGTGTGGATCTCGGCTGAGATCCGGTTGCTGCGATATCTGCTTAAAGATAAGTGACTTTTTCTCTTTTGTGGTTTTCCTTTTGGAGTCTCCTGTTCGTCCTTACTCTTGGAGGAACGGGTTTACTCTTTCTTGTCACTAGTTTCAGGGTTCTTTAGGGTGCATTTATTATTAGGTTCCTGTGTATGAACTCTCCTACAACCCAGGATTGTTCATACTGGTAGTCAGTCAGGGCCTAGTTTCAGTGTTCCCTGCAGGAGGTAACCGTTTCCCTGGTTTTGGTCTGTTCCCTTCCCTCGTACGCTTGGTGTGGCTATTCCCTCCACACCAGAGCATGACATTATAAACCGCCTAAACAAAAATTTATGTCATTTTTGTGCTGACATGGATGCTATTGCTGCACTTGCTGAAAAGCTGCAGGGACTCAGTTTGGAGGTGGCTGACATCCGCAACCAGATTCAGAGACCACAGGCTGGTGGTTCTGGGGTTGCTGAGTGTCAGGCCTGTTTGGAGCCTAAGGTTCCCCTCCCGGATAGATTTTCTGGAGGACTTGATAATTTTGTTCTATTTAGGGAGGCGTGCAAATTGTATTCCAGACTGCATCCACATTCTTCTGGTAATGAGGAGCAGAAGGTTGGTGTGGTCATCTCGCTGCTTAAAGGGGATGCGCAGTCATGGGCCTTTTCTCTGCCGACCGGATCGCAGTCTCTCCGGTCAGTAGATGAATTTTTCAAGGCTTTAGGGATTATCTATGATGACCTGGATCGTATCTCCCTGGCTGAGACCCAGATACGTGACCTTTGTCAGGGTGAGCGGCCGGTTGAGATTTATTGCTCTGAGTTTCGGAGGTGGGCGACCAATACTGAATGGAACGAACCGGCTTTACGTAGCCAATTCTGTCAAGGTTTATCTGAAAGGCTGAAGGACGCTTTGGCCTTTCAGGAAACCCCTGTGTCTTTGGAGGCCGCTATGTCTCTTGCTGTGCGCATGGATAGGCGCCTGAGAGAGCGGTCTAGGGGCCCCCGCTCTCAGGACGTACTATCACATAGTGTACTGTCTTCCTATGACACTTGGGTGAATATTCCCCTAGGTTGATGTCAGGGGATGAACCTATCCAATTAGGGGGAGCCACTCCTGTTTCCACCCATAAACATCTTGGTAATAAAAAAGGGTGTGTGTTTTTTCTGTGGTCAGAAAGGACACTTTATCAGTGTATGTCCATGCTTTCAATCTCTAAAAAAGAGAAAAGAAAAGGGGGCGTTGAATTCTCATCTCACTCTTGGTGGGGTGGGTAGGGAGACTGAAAATGTGCATTTGTCTTCATCCTGTAGTACCCGTTTTCTCCTGACTGCCGAGGTGGCTCTAGAGTCAAAGGTTGTGAAAATTGAGGTGTTTATTGACAGCGGGGCAGGGGTGAACTTGATTGATGCTCAGTTTGTCCGTATGCATGGATTGTCGCCGAGTTCTTTGGATAAGAGGATTTCTGTGTTTGCCATTGATTCTGCACCTCTATCTCAGAAGTGTTTGTCTCAGATGGTGCATGATATCAAATTAAGAGTGGGTGAATTTCATCAGGAGCTTATTTCATGTTTTGTGTTAGAAGGTCTTCCTGCTCCTGTGGTTCTGGGTTTACCGTGGTTAAGCAAACATAATCCGTCCATTGACTGGCATACTAGACAAATTGTGGATTGGGGAGATTATTGTGTTGACAATTGCCTTAATACATCTTTTTATGCTTTAACCACTAAGACTCTTCCTTCTTTTATATCGGATTTCTCTGATGTATTTTCTGAAGGTGGATGTCAGGATTTACCCCCTCACCGGGTATACGATTGTCCTATCAATCTTATCCCGGGAGCAAAATTGCCCAAATCTAGGCTGTATAACCTTTCTGGACCTGAGAGAACGGCCATGAAGGAATATATTGCTGAGAGTTTGGCTAAAGGACATATTAGGCCTTCCAAATCTCCTGTGGCAGCAGGGTTCTTTTTTGTTAAGAAAAAGGACGGAACCCTTAGGCCATGTCTGGATTTCCGTGAACTCAATAGGATTACTGTCTGTGATCCGTACCCCCTTTCTTTGATTCCTGACTTGTTTAACCAGATTGTGGATGCCAAAGTGTTCTCCAAGTTGGACTTAAGGGGGGCATATAATCTGGTCAGGATCAAAGGGGATGAATGGAAGACGGCTTTTAACACTCCTGAGGGCCACTTTGAGAACCTGGTCATGCCTTTTGGGTTGACCAATGCTCCTGCTGTCTTCCAGCATTTTGTTAATGACATTTTTCATCATCTTGTGGGGAGGTTTGTAGTCGTGTATTTGGATGACATACTAATCTATTCTCCAGATATTGTGACACATCAGGATCATGTGAGGCAGGTGTTGCAAATCTTAAGAGATAACAAGTTGTATGCAAAATTAGAGAAATGTGTTTTTGCTGTACAAGAGGTGCAATTCTTAGGATACTTGCTTTCATCTTCAGGTTTTTGTATGGATCCAGAGAAAGTTGGTTCTGTTCTGAACTGGGACTGACCTGAAAATCTGAAGGCTCTTATGCGATTTTTGGGGTTCAGCAACTATTACCAAAAATTTATTAAGAACTATTCGACAATAGTTAAACCCTTAACTGACATGACAACATGACATGACAAGAAAGGGACGGATGTCTCAGTGTGGTCTGATGCAGCGTTGCAAGCCTTCTCCGCTGTGTAGGAGTGCTTTTCTTCTGCCCCTATATTGGTGCAGCCAAATGTGTCACAACCTTTCATTGTGGAGGTTGACGCATCCGATGTGGGGGTAGGAGCTGTTTTATCACAGGGCCCGTCACCTGGTAAATGGCGCCTATGTGCTTTTTTTTCGAAAAAACTCTCTGCGGCGGAGAGAAATTATGATGTGGGTAACAGAGAGTTACTGGCCATTAAGTTGGCTTTTTAGGAATGGCGTCATTGGTTGGAAGGGGCAATTCACCCAATCACGGTATTCACTGATCACAAATATCTGGCTTACCTGGAGTCGGCTAAACGACTTAATCCGAGGCAGGCCAGATGTTCTTCACCAGATTCAATTTCATTGTCACATATCGTCCTGAGGTTAAGAATGTGAAGGCGGATGCCTTGTCACGTAGTTTTCCCGGAGGTGGTGATTTTGAAGATCCAAGCCCTATACTGTCTGAAGAAGTGGTGATATCCGCTCTTTACCCTGATCTTGAGGCTAAAGTGTTTGAGGCCTAGGGAGATGCGCCGGAGTCTTGCCCTCCTGGGAAGTTGTTTGTTCCTTCTGATTTGCGTCATAAGGTGTTTGAGGAGCATCATTCTTCGGTGCTTGCGGGACACCCTGGGAGTAAATCCACTGTCGACCTCATCTATCGTAGATTCTGGTGGCCAGGGCTGCGTAAGTGTGTTGTGGATTATGTGTCAGCCTGTAGTGTCTGTGCACGCGCTAAGGTGACACATACTCGACCTTCTGGACCTCTACTTCCATTACCCATCCCGTCCAGACCATGGACTCACCTATCCATGGACTTCATCACTGATCTGCCTGAGTCGTCTGGTAAGACAGTTATTCTGGTGGTTGTAAAACTAACGTTTTAGTAAAATGGCGCACTTTATTGCATTACCCGGACTCCCCAATGCTAAAACTCTTGCACAAGTGTTTGTTGACAACATTGTGAAACTTCATGGCATTCCCACTGACGTGGTCTCTGATCGTGGGACTCAGTTTGTGTCCAGATTCTGGAGGGCGTTCTGTACTTGGCTCGGGTTACAACTGTCTTTTTCCTCTGCCTTTCATCCCCAGACGAACGGACAGACTGAGCGTACCAATCAGAATCTGGAGACTTACTTGAGATGTTTTGTCTCTGAGAACCAGGAGGAGTGGTCCTCGTTTTTGTCTCTGGCTGAGTTTGTCATAAATAATCACAGACAGGACTCCACTGGTGAGTCACCATTTTTTGGTGCATATGGCTTTCACCCACAGTTTGGCACATTTTCTGGTTCTGATACTTCTGGTATTCCTGAGGAAGAACGTTTTTCGTCATCATTGTCTTCTATATGGCGAAAAATTCAAAATAACTTGATAAAAATAATTGCACCTTCCTGTTGGACCTTGTGGCAAATAAATCTACCTCCGGTTGTCCCCAGAGATCTATGATTTTGGCAAAGATTTCCTGATTCAGACACCATTCCCTCTGGTCCAGCCTGTGCCAACTTAAAAAATCTGCCTTCCAATTGTCCATCCCCTTGATATGGATGGCAGACAGGGACAACACTCTTCCCTCTAAGATGGAGAAGATCTGATTGGCAATGTCCTGCAATTCCCTGGACCTAGTACCTCCCTGATGATTCAAATAAGCTACTACCAAAACATTGTCTGAAAACACTTTTAAATGCAGATACTGAAGAGAGGGAGCGATCTTCTGTAAGACCTTCAGGACTGCTGATAGCTCTTTCACGTTTGAAGAAGTCCTCCAGTCTAATCTGTCCCAGGGTCCCTGAAAAAACTTGTCCTGAACATGAGCTCCCCATCCATAAGGACTGGCATCGGTAGTCACGACTAAAGGATCTACCACCTTCCACGGAACCCCCTGATCTAAATTCCTCCTGTCCAACCACCAATCCAGAGATTGGCGGGTCTCTCTGGAAATGAGGATCTTGGAATCCAGTTGTCTAAGATCCCTCCCCCAGGACAGATTCCTCAAGTTTATGATTGCTCTGAAATCTCCATTGGGTTTTTTTATGAGGAAAAGATTTGAGTAGAACCCCGATCCCTCTTCTTCCGGCGGACAGGGGATTAGAGCACCCTTTTCTAACAAGGTCCCTATCTCTCTTTGTAATACCTCCTGTTTCCCTAATCCTATCTCGGAGACAAAAAATCTTTCTGGAGGGGAACCTGAAAATTCTAGTCTGAACCCCTCTCTTAGGGACTCCAATATCCAGCCGTTGTTGGATACTAAGGCCCAGGAAGGGAGGAAGTTTGTTAACCTTCCCCCCACCCTGGCGTCATTGTGAATCTTTCTTAGGTCCGGAGTTCTGACCTTAAATAAGAATCCCCTGGATTTGGAGGAGGAAAACTTCCATTTATTATTCTTTTTACTGGGGCTTTTATCTCTACCGGAAATTTTCTGTTCTGACGAAAGGAATTAAATTGTCTGCGATAGTTATAGGGGAACCCTTTCTTCCTATTGCCAGCCTTCTCTAAAATATCATCTAAAGCAGACCCAAACAAAAAAAAACCTTAACAGGGGACATTACCAAGTCGACTTTTAGATGCAACATCTCCTGACCAACTTTTAAACCAAAGGGCCCTGCGGGCTGAATTAGCTAATGAAGCGGATCTGGCCAATAGCCTAACTGCGTCTACAGAAGCATCTGCCAAAAAAATCAGCGGCTTTAGCTAAAGCAGGGATATTTTCTAACAATTGCTCCCTAGGCACCTTCTCTTTAATCTGGGACTCAAACTGCTTAATCCACAGTATAAGGGCCCGAGCAGTGCAGGTGGCGACTATATTGGACTTAAAGGACGCACCAATCGATTCCCATGTGTGTCTAAGGAAACTATCTGCCTTCCTATCCATTACATCCTTTAACTGGCCCAAGTCGTCAAATGGAAGGGAAGATTTGCGGGACACCTTAGCAATAGGAACGTCAATCCTAGGGGCACGATCCCAAAACTGACAGTCTGCTTCCTCAAAGGGGTATTTCTATTTAACCAAAGAGGGTATGAAACTGCGCTTGTCAGGGTTCCTCCATTCATTAGCAATGAGAGCAGAAACATTTTTCTGAAGAAAAAAAGAGCGCTTCTTCCTACCCTCTAACCCCTCAAACATGGCATCCTGCACAGAAAGGGTTTCCTTTGGATCCTCAATGTTCATTGTGGCTCTAATGGCCTTGAGAAGCTGATTGGTGTCCTGAATAGGAAAAAAGGGTTTTCCGCCTCTCTCATCATCAGTTGAAGAATCCGTATCCAATTCGCCACTCTCCAAAGGAAACCCTTCTTCCTCAGAAGTAGAAATATCCGAGTACACTACTGGAGACTTATCTCGGGACCTATGCTGAGACTTCTTAGACTTTAAGGCATTCCCGACTTCTTCCCTAATGAGCTTTTTCATGCATCTCACCATAGATGGAGATTCCTCCGCAATGCTGCTTTCAATACATTGACGGCAAAGAGGTTTAGAATAAGCCGTCGATAACTTTACATAATCCACATTCTTTATGTCTTGTTTTTGAGGATGCCTTTTTAGGTTTATCCTAAAAAACAATATACTGCCATAAGTAAGCAAAATATCAGCATACAGTGCCGTACATACCCTCCAATCATACCATAGGGGTAGACGGTTCCATCTGGTCACTTGGATTCTCCATGAGCCTTTACAGCCTGGATTCGGACCTTCCTGACAAGAATCCTAGGCTTTCAGCTAGTTTAACTCCAAATCCACACAACAGTAAACTCCTGCAACTTCCTGTGGCCGCGCGTACTTATGAAGTCAGACGCCAGCTCACGTGCTCTTGCTGCACTGGTACCGCCCCCCGGAGGAAGCGTCCTTCTTCTTCTCAGGCCTGCAACTTCCTGCCACCCAACTCCACCCCCTCTTGCAGCATCCTGCTTTCATCACAACTTGCGCCACACGCCCCGAACGAGGACGCGCATGCGCACAGCATAGCCGCCGCCGGAGTCTCGGAGCGCCCGTGCCTCTGAACACACACGCATAGCAGCAGCGCGTCTACTTCGCTGTGGCCAAGCATCCCATCCAGGTAATATGCTTAAGAAGTCAGACCTGTGTGGCACATTCTCTTCCATTGATGGCGGCTTACTGAGGGGGACGCTGTTATGCGCACAGGTGGGCGGGCAAGGTTCTTCTGGGTGTGTGGAGCGGGGAACTCACCCGGCGCACACCCAAACCAGCAAAAGCTCCCGTCATGGCACACCATACCTGTAGGAGAACCGCTTCCTAGGACAGGAAACTACTGAGGATAGGAGAGGCTCCTCCTTTTTTTATACCTGTGGGTTTCCTGTCCTGGGATGCGGATCCTCTCTCCTGGTGCTGTCATGGACGATGGGAAAAATACTGCAGTGCTAGATTTTTCAGGACTCACGCTGAGATCCCATCCATTTCTATGGAATCACCACTACCCTGAGATCTTGGCTGGGACAGTTGCCACCGCATACCCCAGCCTTATGCCGATGGAGTACTGCCGTTTAGAACAGGCAGCCGTGAGACTACAGACACAAGGGCCCATTCACACAATCCTAAGGGGCACGTGCCATGTGAATGCTGCATTCCACAGAATATAGCAAAAGATAAGACGGATCATATGTTTGCTATGCGGAGCCACTGACTTGAAAGAACTGTTTTCCGTGGACTCCTAATCCATGGCTCTGCACCTCAAAAGTTAGAACATGTCCTACCTTTTGCAGATCACTGACCCATTCAAGTCAATGGGTCAGCACCACAATACAGGATTCACAATGCCCTTGCATTGCAGAGCGCAATTTGAGGTCTGCAGCAAGAGTACCTCAACCATGTAGTCCTGTGACTAGACCCTAATTAACCACTAACTGGTTGCTTTAAAGCCACATCACCCTACAACGCCAGCATGTCCTTAACGCGCATGGAGATACCATACTGCCCGTCTACTATCTAAGCTCCATGAGCCCTGGAGTTTTATATTATACTATGAGTGGGATATGGCTGTTACTCAATGGTAGCGGCTAAAGTTCATGCACGGTAAGGACCTTGTGACGTCACAATACCACGTGACATTCCTAGGTCATGTGGGTCAGAAGCCGGCGCGCTCTGCTTGCATAGGCACTGGCCTACTGTGAACAGAGTAATGAGGTCGCGCACGACTGCTCAGCAGCTTCTGTAGGACTGAGAGGGGAGAGAGTCAGTGCTGGAGAGAGGTAGATGTGACTATGGAGGGGCTGAGGATTATCTGCAGGGCGCTGTGTAACATTGTATGGAGGAGGGAGGGTCGCTGTGTGAGATTGTATAGGGGGGCGCTGTGTGACATTGTATGGAGGGGGGGGTCGCTGTGTGACATTGTATGGAGGGGGGGTGTCGCTGTGTGACACTGTATGGAGGAGGGGGGGTCACTATGTGACATTGTATGGAGGAGGGGGGGTAGCTGTGTGACATTGTATGGAGGAGGGGGGGTCGCTGTGTGACATTGTATGGAGGAGGGGGGGTCGCTGTGTGACATTGTATGGAGGAGTCGCTGTGTGACATTGTATGGGGAGGGGTCACTGTGTGACATTGTATGGAGGGGGGGTCGCTGTGTGACATTGTATGGAGGGGGGGTCGCTGTGTGACATTGTATGGAGGGGGGGGTCGCTGTGTGACATTGTATGGAGGAGGAGGGGGGGGGTCGCTGTGTGACATTGTATGGAGGAGGAGGAGGGGTTGCCTGTGTGACATTGTATGGAGGAGTCGCTGTGTGACATTGTATGGGGAGGGGTCACTGTGTGACATTGTATGGAGGGGGGGTCGCTGTGTGACATTGTATGGAGGGGGGGTCGCTGTGTGACATTGTATGGAGGGGGGGGTCGCTGTGTGACATTGTATGGAGGAGGAGGGGGGGGTCGCTGTGTGACATTGTATGGAGGAGGAGGAGGGGTTGCTGTGTGACATTGTATGGAGTAGGGGGGTCGCTGTGTGACATTGTATGGAGTAGCGGGGGTCGCTGTGTGACATTGTATGGAGGAGGGAGGGGTCGCTGTGTGACATTGTATGGAGGAGGGAGGGGGGTCGCTGTGTGACATTGTATGGAGGAGGGGGGGTCGCTGTGTGACATTGTATGGAGGAGGGGGGGTCGCTGTGTGACATTGTATGGGGGGGGTCGCTGTGTGACATTGTATGGAGGAGGAGGGGGGGTCGCTGTGTGACATTGTATGGAGGAGGGGGTCGCTGTGTAACATTGTATGGAGTAGGGGGGTCGCTGTGTGACATTGTATGGAGGAGGAGGGGGGAGCGCTGTGTGACATTGTATGGAGGAGGAGGGGGTCGCTGTGTGACATTATATGGAGGGGGGGGCGCTGTGTGAGATTGTATGGAGGAGGGGGGAGGGCCGCTGTGTGAGATTGTTTGGAGGAGGGGGGGCCGCCGTGTGAGATTGTATTGAGGGGAAGGGGGGCTGTGTGAGATTGTATGGAGGGGGAGGGGGGGCTGTGTGAGATTGTATGGAGGAGGGGGGGCCGCTGTGTGAGATTGTATGGAGGGGGGGCTGTGTGAGATTGTATGGAGGGGGAGGGGGAGCTGTGTGAGATTGTATGGGGGGGAGGGGGGGGCTGTGTGAGATTGTATGGGGGAGGGGGGGGCGCTGTGTGAGATTGTACGGAGGAGGGGGGGCTATGTGAGATTGTATGGAGGGGGAGGGGGGCTGTGTGACATTGTATGGAGGGGGGCTGTGTGAGATTGTATGGAGGAGGGGTGGGTGCTGTGGGAGATTGTATGGAGGAGGGGGGGCTGTGTGAGATTGTATAGAAGGGGAGGGGGGGCGCTGTGGGAGATTGTATGGTGGGGGGGCCTATGGCCAACCATACGGGATCCGTCTGGGTTCCATTCTTCTTGGCAATAGACTTGTATTATGACGGAGACGCCTCTTAAAGGCTTCTGTTTTGCGTTCCGTCAGAGAATTCCATTATAACAGAATCTATAACGGGATTCCTCCCTCTGAACTAGGATTGGGTGATATCAAAAATATTCCCACGATAACGATATTAAGAAATTTATTGCGATAACAATATATATCGCGATAAATACCCATTTAAAAAATAAAACACTTAGGGCCACAAAGAAACATTGTACTGTATGGGGGCAGCTACAAGGAGACATTATATACTGTATGGGGGCAGCTACAAGGAGACGTTATACTGTATGGGGGTCACAAGGAGACGTTATACTGTATGTGGGCCACAAGTAGACATTATACTGTACGGGGGCCACAAGGAGACGTTATAATGTATGGGGGCCACAAGGAGACATTATACTGTACGGGGCAGTTACAAGTTGACATTATACTGTATGAGGGTCACAAGGAGACGTTATACTGTATGGGGGCCACAAGGAGACGTTATACTGTATGGGGGCCACAAGGAGACATTATACTGTACGGGGGCCACAAGGAGACATTATACTGTACGGGGCAGTTACAAGTTGACATTATACTGTATGAGGGTCACAAGGAGACGTTATACTGTATGGGGGCCACAAGGAGACGTTATACTGTATGGGGGCCACAAGGAGACGTTATACTGTACGGGGGCCACAAGGAGACATTATGCTCCGGCTCCACACATGTGTCAGCGGCAGTACAGATCCGTCGGCACCCTTTAGGTGCCGGATCCGTGCTGCCGCTAGTGTGAAAGTAGCCTTAATAGACCTTCACACTGAACCCATCCCCCCTGCTGACTAGCAGGACTCCCCAGTGTAAATATACAGCAGCAGTTGGGTATTTAGAGATGGCACCATATCCCTGGGTGCCTAGTGATTTAAATGGCAGGCACCCAAGACTAATGTATGCTATTGACAATAACGTTGATTGCACATATTTAACCCCTTAGGTGCTTTGGTCATATGTGACCATGGCATCTGAGAGCTCAAAAACTATGAACACGTGCTCCCCGCCATGCATTGGCTCCCCCTAGTGAGGATCAGGGGAGCCAGATTGTCCTCCTGAATGATCTAGGGCTGCCACAGCTATGTTCCTATGAAGAGCCTGCCTGAGCATTGGAGTCTATGAGACACGCAGCCTAATGACTGCTTGTTCAAGTTACCTGGGAACTATTAAAAGAACCTCAGCAGTATGAATCCTCCCTAGTACATAATAGATAGAAAAGGTCCTTTTGGAGTACGGGAAATCAGGGCTCCAGATGGCGACCAAAATGGTCGCAAATGCGACTTAGATTTTACAAATGGCGACAAGACTTTTTAGTCTTGTCGCCATTTGCGCCTGGACCCGACCGCATTTACTGATATCAGAGAACATGGAGCAGATAAAATAAAAAAATCTCTTACCTGTCCTGCGCCACGGCTCCGCTCCGAGTCCGGCGCTCCTCTGTCTTTCACGTAGTGCGCACACTCTGACCTGACGCTGCACGCAGTCAGGTGATAGTGCAGCGCCGGGAGGACAGAGGAGCGCTGGACCCGGAGCGGAGCCGCGGCGCAGGACAGGTAAGAGATTTTTTTATTTTATTCTGATGGCCGCAGAGTGGGCTGATCTGAGGTCTGATGGGGGCACAGTGGGCTGATCTGAGATCTGATGGGGGCACGGTGGGCTGATCTGAGGTCTGATGGGGGCACGGTGGGCTGATCTGAGGTCTGATGGGGGCACAGTGGGCTGATCTGAGATCTGATGGCACGGTGGGCTGATCTGAGGTCTGATGGGGGCACGGTGGGCTGATCTGAGGTCTGATGGGGCACGGTGGGCTGATCTGAGGTCTGATGGGGGCACGGTGGGCTGATCTGAGGTCTGATGGGGGCACGGTGGGCTGATCTGAGGTCTGATGGGGGCACGGTGGGCTGATCTGAGGTCTGATGGGGGCACGGTGGGCTGATCTGAGATCTGATGGGGGCACGGTGGGCTGATCTGAGCTCTGATCAGGGCACAGTGGGCTGATCTGAGGTCTGATGCGGCCACAATGGGCTGATCTGTGGTCTGATGGGGCTACAATGGGCTGATCTGAGGTCTGATGGGGCGACAATGAGCTGATCTGAGGTCTGATGGGGGCACAGTGGACTGATCTGAGGTCTGATGGGGCCACAATGGGCTGATCTGAGGTCTGATGGGGCCACAATGGGCTGTTCTGAGGTCTGATGGGGGCACACACATTATACTGGTTGGGGTTTTTATTACTGGGGAGGGAGCACTGCGCCACCAATGATGATAACTACGTTTAATACAACTACAGAAGGCGGGTGCCGCACTTGAGGGGTTAACTACCACTGATTGCAGCTCCCTATAATACAGGTCAGGTGCCGGCTATGTGATCCTGCGCCGGCACCCGCCACCTGTAGTTGTATTAAACGTAGTTATTATCATTGGTGGCGCAGTGCACCCTCCCCAGTAATAAGCCCAGCAATGTAATCGCGGAGCTCTGATCGGTTACCATGGCAACCAGGACGCTACTGAAGTCCTGGCTGCCATGGTAAGCTCCCTGCTGCCCTGTGCACAAAGCCCAGGGCAGCAGGTAGAGTGTAAAGTCCTATTCATCCTGATAGAGATCTATTAGGGTGAATAGGACAATATGAATAGGTAAGAGTGAATAGGTAAGAGTTCTAGCCCCTAAGGAGGCCAATAATTAGTAAATAAAAAGTAAAAAATTTCAAATTTTAATTTAAAGAGGACCTTTCAACTCTCCTGACATGCCTGTTTTAATAGCTTCATGCATTCCCCATGTAATAACAAGTCTGGAACATCTATTCTTATGTCTGTATGTTGTGCTATTCCTTTATTATTTGCACTAGAAGTTATGAGTGAATTGCTATTTGCCTTCAGTAAAGGAACAGAGGGGAGGTAACCAGTTGGGGGTGTGTACCTGCACAGTCTGACTCTAGCCAATCAGTGCTGCCATGTTCAGTCTGTGCAGGTACACACCCCCAACTTGTTACCTCCCCTCTGTTCCCTTACTGAAGACAAATAGCAATTCATTCATAACTTCTAGTAGAAATAATACAGGAATGGCACAACATAGAGACATAAGAATAGATGTTCCAGAATTGTTATTACATGGGGAATGCATGAAGCTATTAAAACAGTCATGTCAGGAGCGGTGAAAGGTCCTCTTTAAAAAAATATTGTAAAAGGGGTTATCCAATATCTGAAATATCCCCCCCAATGTCTGGGCCCCTTGTATGGATTATACTTGCCTGCTCCTCGGCATCCATGTCCCTCCAGATCCCTACATGGCCGCCGCTGCATCTCCCTGTTGCTCAGACCAAAATATCTAGCGATGGGGAGAGCAGGCAATAGCAGGCCACGACTGGGATGAGCCCCCTTGGGACTGGTCACCGTTGCGGCCTGTTATTGGCTGCTTTCTCCTTCACCAGTTGCCCCCGTCACTGGATGTTTTGGTCCGAGCAACAGGGAGATCCAGCGGCAGCCATGCAGGGATCCGGAGGGACGTGGGTGCCAAGGAGCAGGTAAGTATAATCCATTCAAGGAGCCCAGACATTGGGGGGGGGGGGATTTTTCAGATATCGGATAACCCCTTTAACTTCTACGAAAGATGTTTCTGCGTAACGCTTTACCATAGATATCACAGGACCGGACATTTCTGCAGAGACATGTGCTCAGAAGTCACATGATATTTTTTATTGTTTATTCTAAAGATTTTCCAGAAATAAAAATAAACATAAAAGAGGTTTATTCTACAATAGTCACCTATATAACGTTATTGTATACTATCACACTGTATCCATGTAGAAGCTGTGCTACTGGACATAGTTAACGACCAGGTCCTAATAGACAGGGGATTTAGTCAAGTCATTGAGAAGCAACTAAATCCTAAGACAGTTCAGTAACCAGATCAACGAGGCAGAAGAGGTCCCTACAAATGATGGGAGATAGCCAGCTCCTGTAAAGTCACTGGTAAGGACCAGGTCCTTATGGAGTATAGGATTTAGCCAACTCCCTGTGAACCGGCTAAATACTATTTTAGTTCAGGACCTGACCACAAGGGGGCCAATTTTATGTGAGGTGGCTAAATCCCATGAGTGATAAGGACCTCAGCAGTATGAAACCCTCACAGTGTATAGGAGATAGTGATGGGTTGTTCAGGACTGAGTCGGATCTTTGAGGTGAATGACAAGATCTGGCTCTCAGCTTTGAGTCGAATGAGTGAGCCGGACGTTGCAGGCAATAAATACCTCCCTCCTGCTTGGCTCTCAAGTCTGGATGTGTCTCTCTGCCTCTCATGCAGGGCTGAGTAGTATCTGCATCGGAGTATGGCACTAAGCCATGCCCCCTCCGAGGTCGGTTTGTTCGCAATACATTTATATCACTAGCTACTGCTGCTAGGTTTCCTGCTGCTCCTCTCAGCTCCACCTCCGCTTACTCTCTCTGCCAATTTGCGTGCCCCTGAGCATTCTCAGTTAGTGCTGAGTGCTTCAGTCAGTGAGAGAGATTGCATTGTGAGTGTGTGGAGAGATTGGAAGCAGGAAGAACTTTAACCCCTTAAGGCCAAAGCTACTTTTACACTTAATGCCGAAGCCACATTTTTTAAATCTGCCATATGTCACTTTATTGATTCATAACTTTGGGATTCTTTCACCGATTCGACTGATTCCAAGATTGTTTTTTCGTGACACATTGTACTCCACGACAGTGGTAAATTTAAGTCAATATAAATCACCTTTATTTATTTAAAAAATCCTAAATTTACAGAAAATTTTGAAAAATTTGTAATTTTCAAACTTTGAATTTCTCTGCTATTAAGGCAGATAGTGATCCCTCACAAAATAGTTATTACTTTACATGTCCCATATGTCTACTTTATGTTGCCATAATTTTGTACATGTAATTTTATTTTGGGGGGATGTTAGAAGGCTTAGAATTTTAGAAGCAATTCTTTAAATTTTTTAGAAATTTTCCAAAACCATTTTTTTAAGCACCAGTTCAGTTCTGAAGTCACTTTGTGGGGCTAACATAATAGAAACCACCATAAATGACCCCATTTTAGAAACTACACCCCTCAAGGTTTTCAAAACTAATTTTGCAAACTGTGTTAACCCTTTATGTATTCCACAAGAATTAAAGGAAAATGGAGATGACATTTCAAAATTTCACTTTTTTTTGCAGATTTTCCATTTTAATCCATTTTTTCCTGTAACAAATCAAGGGTTAATAGCAAAAAAAACTCAAAAACTATTACCCTGATTCTGCGATTTACAGAAACACCCCGCATGTGATTGTAAGCTACTGTATGGCCGCATGGCCAAGCGCAGAAGGAAAGGTGCACCAGATGGTTTTTGGAGGGCGGATTTTGCTGGACTGGTTTTGAGACACCATGTCCCATTTGATGCACCCCTACAGTAGAAACAACCAAAAAGTGCCCATATTTTGGAAACTAAGGGATAAGGTGACAGTGTTATTGATACTATTTTGGGGTACATATGATTTTTGATCACTTTATATTACACTGTTAGGCAAGGTAAACAAAAATGGCTGTTCTGGCTCAGTTTTTATTTATTTTTATTTTTTTACTGTGTTCACCGGAGGGGTTAACTAATGTGATATTTTTGTAGAGCAGGTTGCTATGAACGTGGCAATACCTAACATGTATAGTTTTTTTTAAATTTATTTAAGTTTTACACAATAATATCATTTTTGAAACAAAAAATCATGTTTTAGTGTCTCCATTGTCTGAGAGCTGTAGTTTTTTTTGTTTTTTGGGCAATTGTCTCAGGTAGGGGCTCATTTTTTGCGGGAAGAGGTGACGGTTAGATTGGTACTATTTTGAGGGGCATACGCCTTTTTGATCGCTTGCTATTACACTTTTTGTGATGTAAAGTGACAAAAATGGCTTTTTTGACCCTGTTTTTATTATTATTTTATTACGGTGTTCACCTGAGGGGTCGGGACATGTGATATTTTTGTAGAGCAGGTTGTTACGAACGTGGCGATACCTAACATGCTTGGGGTATTTTTTATCTTTTTTTACTAATTTCAAATTTGAGTTTGGGGGGGGGGGTGATGGGATTTTTCTTAAACTTTTTTTAAAATTTTTTTTACACTTTTTTAGACTCAGACCCACTCCAGTGGGTCTGATTGTTCTATAATACACTACAGTACACTATATAGTGTACTGCAGTGCATTTTCACTCTTGCTAAGCCTTGTCAGGCTGATGATGCTTAGCTTACACCATGGCAACCCAGACGCTTCTGAAAGCGTCCGGTTGCCATGGTAACCATCGGGACGCTGCCACAGCAGAGCAGGGTCCTGATGGGAGGGAGCTTCCTCCCTCTCTTCTGGCCACATCATCGGCGCTGCCAGCGCACCGCAGTGCCCGATGGGAGAGGGAAGGAGCTCCCTCCCTGTTAACCCCTTCCATACAGCGATCCCTACGGACCGCGGCATGGAAGGGGTTGAACTGCTGACATCGGTGCCAGCACCGATGTCAGCAGTTTCAAGCAGAGTATCAGCTGTATGCTGATACTCTGCTTGAAAACCGCATGCCATCCTGAAAAATCATTGCGGGCGGCACTCCCGCCACAGCCGCCCGCACATTACCCCCTCCCCCCCAATCGGCCATCAGAGAAAACAGTGGGGTGGGGGATATATAAATTATTGTTAAATTTATTTATTTATTTTACTGTTTATTTCAGTTACGATCGCTGTGATTGGCTAGTCTGAACAGACTAGCCAATCACAGCGATGGCTAGCCCGGGACCGCCCCCATTGGTCCCAGGCTGGTTAGCTGAGACCCCTGGCTGTATGTAACAGCCGGGGTCTCAGCACTGTCACTATGTCATCAGACATGGTGACAGTTTAATGCCATGACGGCTTATCCCGTCATGGGGCGCAAGCGGCTCCTGCCCATGACGGGATAAGCCGTCATTGGGCGTTAAGGGGTTAAAGAACGTAGGAAGAAGGAGAGTCAAAAAGAATCATCTGTAAACCTGAGGTGACTGGCCTGTGCCTTTGATTTGACTGTTGGTATAAGTTATTATATACTGCTTAAAGGTTAGCAGATACAAAAATCACATGACCCATCTATTAAAGGAAATAGGAAAACCCCTTGGGCACCCAAGTAACTAAAGAAAAAAATACACCTCTTAGGCCACGTTCACACGATGCGTTTTGGCAATGCGTTTTAAAAAGCATCGGCCAAAACGCATCAGCGACGGCATTGCCAAACGCAATGCACTTTAAAAAGATTCAGCTTGGGCTGACAAAAATAATAAAGAAATAATGCTTACCTTTAACCCCTGGGGAGTGTCTAGACGGTCAGGGTTAGTGGCTGTAGTACAGTACAGAGACTTGGTGGGGACATTACACATACAGGGTGCACTCGCTGAAGCGGGTGCGCACTGATGTAGCGACGTCCCCGCCGAGCCTACGTACTGTACTACAGCCACTAACCCAGACCGTCTAGACCAGGGATCTCAAACTCATGGCCTTCCAGATGTTGCAAAACTATAACTCCCAGCATGCCCTGGTAGCCAAAGAATGTCCAGGCATGATGGGAATTGTAGTTCTGTAACAGCTGGAGGGCCACGAGTTTGAGATCCCTGGTCTAGACACTCCCCAGCTTTGTATTAGCTCAATATATATGAAGAGCCGTTTGAGAGCCAAAAGAGCCGGCTCTTTTCAGTGAGCTGAGCCAAAAGAGCCGAAATTCCCATTAGTAATAGGAGATGGAAAAGGTCCTTATCAGGCATGGGAAACAGCCAATTTTATGCGAGTTGGCTAAATCCCATGAGTGATAAGGACTAGAGTTGAGCGAACGTGCTCGTAACGAGCACTGTAGTGCTCGCATGAGCGCAGCCATCCAGATCCATCCTCCTCACCCGACTGCAAGTCAGTGGGGACGGATCCGGATGCCTGTGGCCATGCAAGCGCAGAGGATCCGAGCACTACAGTGCTCGTTACGAGCATGTTCGCTCAACTCTAATAAGGACCTCAGCAGTATGAAACCCTCTCAGTCAATAAGATGGAAAAGGTCCTTATCAGGGATGGAGAATAGCCAATTTTATGTGAGGCAGCTAAATTCCATGAGTGATAAGAACCTCTGCAGTGAAACCCTTGATGCACAATCAGTATAGGTAGGAGTATATTTATTGCACAATATTACGCCAGTCATGCTCGATGTGGTGCAGTAATTATGCGTGATTATATAATTGTATCAAGGGCTTGTTTAGGAGGTTTGGACCCTGATGCTGCCACCATTTGTACACTATTGACTTATTAACATTGATTTTGAACAATTTCATTAAAAAAAAAAACAAATTTAGTATTTTTTTTTTATTACGCACTTTTTTTTTTAAAGAACCAATATACTGCAGTTTTAAGAGAATGCCAAGATCCCTCCTGAGAATGGACTAGGACCTGAATGATAGGAAACAAAACTGGTCCTTACAGATGATATATAATAGACAACTCATACTGAGCCAGCTATTCTCCATGAGTGCTGAGGACCAGGTCCTTATGGAGCATGGGATTTAGTCACATTAGTGTGAGCAGGCTAAAGCCTATGATTGCTCAGGACATGACCACTAGGGGGCAAAAAGGTCCTACCACTCATGGGAAATGGACTTTAGAGACAACCGTTACTCAATGATGCATCTCGCGGCTGTTTTGAAACCATGTGACTACCTGGTCCTTACGGCGCGTTAACAACGTGCTTTTAGTGATAGTCACGTGAACGCATCCCCCCTACCCGGAAACGTAACCGGTTTATGAGGTTGGCGCCTTTACCGTGTGGTATAGCGCGTGTGGCTAAGGATGTTAACGTACAATGAGCGGGCGTCTCTTCCGCGTGCTCCGTACAGCTAGAACTTCGTAGCTCCAGGCCAGTTAAGGGGCACTACTAGATGTCCGACAACGACTAACCGCTATGGCCAGTACGCGCTCCACCAGTAGTACAGCTCTGTTAGACATGTGGGTGGCCCTGAAAAGGGCCTTTGGGTGATAGTTGGTTGTTCAGGAAGTCTAGTACTCCTGAGACTGCTGAGAGCTCTTCTTGCCACCTTTTCCTGACACGGGTGCGGAGCCCGATGTCTTCTTCGGCAGCAGCACGGCCTGGATGTTCGGGAGCACCCCTCCTTGGGCGATGGTCACGCCGCCCAACAGCTTGTTGAGCTCCTCATCGTTGCGCACGGCCAGCTGCAGGTGGCGGGGAATTATACGAGTTTTCTTGTTGTCTCGGGCAGCATTGCCAGCCAGCTCAAGGATCTCAGCCGTTAAATATTCCAGTACAGCCGCCAGATAGACGGGCGCTCCAGCGCCCACTCTCTCAGCATAGTTCCCCTTGCGAAGAAGCCTGTGTACACGACCAACAGGAAACTGGAGACCGGCACGAGATGAGCGAGTCTTCGCCTTGGCTCGGGTCTTTCCGCCTTGCTTTCCACGTCCCGACATTCTCTACTACTGCTTTTCACTCCACAGAAAACAATGCGCTACGTCTCTCCTTTTATACACTCAAAGAGAAGCAGCCGTCGCCGGTGATTGGTTGTATTCCAAGTCAGCCAATAAGAATCTAATTAATTTAATCATCACCAATCAGGAAAAAAGTTACGACTGTCACGTGATCAGAGCAGGCATCGGCTATTCCCGCCTCGGTGAGGGCCACGTGACCTCGAATCCGTTGACTATTGGCCAGCGTTAGAGACTTAATTTGAAAGGTTGGGGAGTGATCCCGCCAATACTTATCGTTTGGAATTCGCACCTTTAAGCAAGGTTTTGCTGTCGAGAATAGCATCAGAGTGTAAATACCGTATATTGTTTTATTCTCCAGAGTCTGAGGAAACCATCATGTATCGTTCTATGCTACTGCTAGAGAGCGGGAACGACGCCCTGTATAGTAGTTACCGCTACCTCAAATGCTACAACCATAACACCACTAACGTTTTATGTGAACGACATGTAATAAACTGCACGGACACACTCCTATTAAACGGGCGTTCCATTGCAGGCTGCTGAGGTAGGGTAAAGAGCGGGAATTTTCAAAATTCCTGAACGGAAGCATGATCAGCCAATCGGCGCTGAGCTACTGAGCACCCGCCATTAGGCGCCGCCTCCTCAGGAATTTCTTACAGTTCTCTTTCAGGTACGCCTTTTGTTCTGAATTTTGTGTGGTCTGTGGCTCCGACTTGATTGCTGCCTTTTGGTAGTGGTCTGTATGGCGTCATTTTTTGTTTAATGTAGTCGGGGAGAATTAGACCAGTAAGATATGGAAACCTGTGGCAGCTTAGTAGCTGCAAATGTGTTCCATCAGTTGGTGTTGATGCATAAGGGGGCAACCAGCACATAAAATACATTCTAACACCTCAAATTCACAAGAGCTCACCAAAAAATAGCATACTTACCAATAACTTCAAATCAATAATCAAATAATATTCAAAAAAATATATAAAATATACTTGATTGAAAAAACATAATACAAAAATTGGTAAAAATACAGGAGGGAATACGATGTAAAAGCCCCCTCATTGTACCCCTGCAGAACAGAGACATGCACAGGGGTAATGACCCGTCCAAATACACATGGGAGATAAGCGATATATTAGTTAATATATATGTGAATCATAATCCCTAATTATACAGTTAAATACATAGCAAAATCTCGCCCCACAGTATATATAACAAGACGTACTTCAAATAATCCAACCACGTAGTATCTAAAAGGCTGGATCAATAATAGCTCACTATATTAGAGGCAGAGATAATGCTATAAATATCACAAAGGAGATATATACATAATATAAAGCATAGTAAAGTAATGTAATTTACCCATGGTGCTTTATGGCTCGGTCCACCTGGCACTACTGCAACCTTGAAGTGCATTTACGCCAGCCCACTGGCGTCCTGACGAAGGAAGGTGGACCAAGCCATAAAGCACCATGGGTGACTAATATATCGCTTATCTCCCATGTGTATTTGGGCGGGTCATTACACCTGTGCATGTCTCTGTTCTGCAGGGGTACAGTGAGGGGGCTTTTCCATCGTGTTCCTCCCTGTATTTTCACCAAATTTTGTATTATATTTTTTCAATAAAGTATATTTTATATAATATTTTTTTGAATATATTTTGGTTATTGATTTGAGGTTATTGGTAAGGTTGCTATTTTTGGTGAGCTCTTTAGTGTTCTACTAGGCCTCTGTATTAGTTATTATTTTATCTGAGGTATTGTTTGGTTTGATACACGTCAAATTCACAAGTCAGGCTCTTAAGGCTGGGTACTCATATATCGGTTGTGTCTGGCCAGATTTTTTTAAGGGTAAGTGCACAGGACTAATGGAAACACGGACATGGGACGGCTTAACCCTTACACTCCCAGCGCCGTACATGTACGGTGCTCTGATCGAGCGGGCACAGGAGCTGCGCTCGCCCGATCAGCTGCAGGGGTCCGGAAGTCGCCGATAGCCGGACCCCTGCTGTATGCACCAGCATCGGTGAAAACGCAGATGCTGATGCATTAACCCTCACACTGCCGCGGTCAGCGCTGACCGCGGCATGTGCGATGTCGGTGCTGGGAGGAAGAGCTCATCGGGTCCCCGCGCTGCTGTGACGGGGACCCGATGGCAGGGAAGGCAGCCCGATGCCTTCCTTAGGCATCGGGCTGCCTTCTACGGAAGCTGTAAGTGTATTACACTGTGTAATACACTTACAGCCAATGCATTACAATACAGAAGTATTGTAATGCATTGTGCAGGGGATCAGACCCCCAAAACTTGAAGTCCCAGACTGGGACAAAGAAAATAAAGTAAAAAAAGAAGTTAAAAAAATAAAGTTTAACAAAAAAAAAGGTTCAAGTTAAAAAAAAAAAAGGGTCATTTTCCCAGAATAAAGTTAAAAAAAATTGTAAAAAATAGGGAAAAAAAGAAAAGCAGGCATATTAGGTATCACCGCGTCCGTATCGACAGGCTCTATAAAAATATCACATGACCCACCCCGCTAGGTAAACGCCGTAAAAAATAAAACCTAAAAACAATGCAAAAAAAGCCATTTTCTGATCACCTTGCCTCACAAAAAGTGTAATACCAAGCAATCAAAAAGACGTATAAATCCCAAAATGGTAGCAATCAAACCGTCATCTGGTCCCGCAAAAAATGAGACCCTACCTGAGACAATCGCCAAAAAAATAAAAAAATATGGCTCTCAGAAAATTGCAACACAAAAAAAAAGATTTTATTCTGTTCAAAAATGCATCTAATGTGTAAAACTTAACAAAAATAAAAATGTTAGACATATTGGTTTTCACCGCGTCCGTAACAACCTGCTCTATAAAAATATTCTATGAGATGGCCTCCCAGGTGAATGCTGTAAAAAATTTTTTTTTAAAAACTATGCCAAAACAGCCATTTTTTCCCTCTTGCCTCACAAAAAGTGTAATAGCAGGCGATCAAAAAGGCGTATTTACCCCAAAATGGTACCAATCAAACCATCATCTCGTCCCGCAAAAAAAAATTAGACCCTACCTGAGACAATCGCCCAAAAAAAAAAAAAATATGGCTCTCAGAAAATGGCAACACAAAATTTTTTTTTTCTGTTCAAAAATGCATCTAATGTGTAAAACTTAACAAAAATTAAAATGTTAGACATATTGGGTATCACCGCGTCTGTATCAACCTGCTCTATAAAAATATCACATGATTTGCCCCTTCGGGTGAATGCTGTAAAAAATGTAAAAAAAAAAACTATGCCAAAACAGCTATTTTTTTTCACCTTGACTCACAAAAAGTGTAATAGCAGGCAATCAAAAATTCTTATGTACCCCAAAATGGTACCAATGAAAACTTCACCTCATCCCGCAAAAAATGAGCCCCCACATAAAAGTTGTCAAAGTGGCCAGTACCCCCCTTAATATATTCTTTGAAGGGTGTAGTTTCCAAAATGGGGTCGCTGTTTAAGGGTTTCCACTGTAGGGGTACGTCAGGGTCTCTCAATTACAAAATGGTGTCTAAAAACTATTCTAGCAAAATCTGCCTCCAAAATCCGTATGGCGCTCCTTTCCTTCTGACCACTGCCACAAACCCATAGAGACGTTTACCACCACATATAGGGTATTTCTGTAAACTGCAGAATCAGAGTAATGTATATTGAAGTTTAGTTTGCTGTTAACCCTTGCTGTGTTGCAAGAAAAAAAATATTAACATGAATAATCTACCAAAAAAATTGACATTTTGAAATTTCACCTCCATTTTCCTTTAATTCTTATGGAACACCTCAAGGGTTAATAAAGTTTGTAACAGCAGTTTTTCATAATTTGAGGGGTGTAGTTTCTAAAATGGGGTCATTTATTAGTGTTTTCCATTAGGTAAGCCTCCCAAAATCACTTTATAACTGAATTGGTGCTTAAAAAAATGGTTTTGGAAATTTTGTTGAAAATTTGAAAAATGGCTTCTAAACTTCTAAGGTTTCTCACGTCCAAAAAAAGTAAAATGACATTTATAAAATGATGCCAACATAAAGTAGACATATGGTGAATGTAAAATAATAACTATTTTTGGAGGTATTACTATGTATTTTGAAAGTAGAGGAATTGAAATTTGCAAATTTTTCAAAATTTTTGCTAAATTTGGTATTTTTTTATAAATAAAAATGAAATATTTTGCCACAAATTTACCACTGTCGTGAAGCACAATATGTGACGAGAAAACAGTCTTAGAATGACCTGGATATGTAAAAGAGTTCTAAAATTATTACCACATAAAGTGACACATGTCAGATTTGCAAAAATCGGCCTGAGATTTAAGGTGAAAAGTGGCTCGGTACCGAAAGGGTTAAAGGAAATCAGTCACCAGGAAGTAAAGCCTTAGCCTAATAGCACTTAGTACCTTATTTCCAGATGTGCCTTTGTTTCAGCAATAGATGTTTTTTATCTTCTGAAAATCCAGTTTATTTGGTATGCAAATGAGCCAGTAAGGTGCCCAGAGGGGCGTCACTCCTGCAGGAAGGAGCCCAGGCACGCCTCCTGCTAGTGCCCATCATGCTGGGAGCATGGCAAAGGGAGGCAGAGTTATAGCTTGAATATGATGTAGGATGTGTGCCTGGGCTCCTTCCTGCAGGAGTGACGCCCCTCTGGGCACCTTACTGGCTCATTTGCATACCAAATAAACTGGATTTTCAGAAGACAGAAAACGCCTATTGCTGAAACAAAGGCACATCTGGAAATAAGGTACTAAGTGCTATTAGGCTATAGCTTTACTTCAATAGCGATTATCCTGGTTAATGTAAAAAAAAAATAGGACATGTCCAATTGAAGGGGAGTTTATAATGTTTCTCAAAAAAGCATCAATAAATGTTGATTAAAAACATATGAATGTAGCCTAAGCCAGACACAACTGATGAATGTCACGCACTATAGTGCACAGGTCTGCTGTCTGTCGGCCAGAGAGGAAAACGCTGCTTGCAACAGTTTTGTGTCCACCATTGAGTTACTTCCTGTATCACTTCTGATGCGCCAGCAGAATATGAACATTCCCATAGAAAACTATGAGATCAGTACCAGCTACAGGTTGCCCCTTGCATTTTCTGCACCACGCCAGAGGAAAAGTGAGCCAGATCATTGGATGTAGGAGAGGGGGACCTTAGTATGCCTCTGATTTTATACAGACATCATTACTTCTGAGGACAAATAATGACATTCAGTATCTGTGGAGCATTGTGCATTAAAAGAAGGTATCCCCAGAATAACTTGTGGGGGTCTGACAGCGGGCACCTGCATGATCCAAAAAACAGTGTTCCTGTTACCCTATATGAATGGAGTTGCAGACGAAGTATGGACGTGGCCACTGCTTTTATTCTCTATAGGATTGTTGGAGATAACTGAGTACGTCGCTTCAGGTGCAGACTGGCCATAGACCTTACTGGGATGATTTATGTAGCGCTGACATATTCCACTGTGGTTTATAGACATTTTCATGACTCACTGTCCCAATGGGGCTCACAATCTAACTTCCCTATCAGTATGTCTTTGGCGTGTGGAAGGAATTAGAAACCGATGCAAACACAGGGAGAACATAAAAACTGCAGATGTTGTCCCTGATCAGGTTTGATCCTAGGAATTTAGCGCTGCAAGGTACCAGTGTTAAAGAGGACCTTTCACCACTCCTGACATACCTCTTTTAATAGCTTCATGCATTCCCCATGTACTAACAATTCTGGAGCATCTATTCTTATGTCTCTATGTTGTGCCATTCCTTTATTATTTGCACTAGAAGTTATGAATGAATTGCTATTTGCCTTCAGTAAGGGAACAGAGGGGAGGTAACCAGTTGGGGGTGTGTCCCTGCACAGACTGACTCTAGCCAATCAGTGCTGCCATGTTCAGACTGTGCAGATACACACCCCCAACTTGTTACCCCCCTCTGTTCCTTTACTGAAGACAAATAGCAATTCACTTATAACTTCTAGTGCAAATTATAAAGTAATGGTACAACATAGAGACATAAGAATAGATGTTCCAGAAATGTTGTTCCATGGGGAATGCATGAAGCTATTAAAACAATAATGTCAGGAGTGGTGAAAGGTCCTCTTTAAGTCACTGTGATACCCCGTGGGCTGAAGCCCAGTGCACGACCCAACACCTTCACAAGGCTGGCTTCTGGGTACATAATCATCTGATGGTCCCAGGGTTAATTAAAGCATCAAGTGCCTATGTACCCAGCCAGCGAGCACAGGTCCCCCTCCTGTATTCAACCGATCAACATCCTCAGGACGACAATACATAGCGCAATGATGTCATCCTGCTGCAATCACCTGCACCAAGACATCACTGGCCGGAACAGGTTTCCAGTCTGCAAAGGGACAGGTGAGGATCAGATTTGAGTTTCTTACTTCGGCGCTATAGGGGACATTACAGGCAGCTGTATAGGGGTACTACGGGGGAATTATTAATACTGTGGAAACTATAGGGGCATTAATTGGGTACTTTATTGGCAATCCTGGGCAATATGGGGGAATTTTTAATACTGAGGCATTATTGTTACTTGGGGCTCAATAGGGGAATGTTATTATACTTGGGCCACTATATGGGCATTATTACTAGGGGTACAAAAGGAGATGTGATTAATACTGGGGAACTATGGGGCATTTTTATTACTAGGGGCACAATAGGGGTATTAGAGATGAGCGAATTTCATATTTAGAAATTTGTTTCCACTTCGCTTAGTGGTAAAAGCAGAATTGCGCTATGCATTCCGTTACCACAGACCATAACGCAATTCCATCACGGAATGCATAACGGAATGCCTTTAGAGGTATTCCATTATTCATTCCGTCATAATAGAAGTCCAGAGTCCTCTCCTGCATAACGGAGAACGGACAGATCCGTTATGCAACCCATAGACTTCTATTATGACAGAATAAATAACGGAATACCTCAAAAGGCATTCCGTGATGGAATTGCGTTATGGTCTGTGGTAACGGAATCCATAGCGCAATTCTTTTACCACTAAACGAAGCGGAAACTAATTTCTTAATATGAAATTTGCTGATCTCTAGTTATTATTGCTGGAGACACTGTAGAGGGGGGCATTATAATTACTGAAGGTACTATTTTTATTTTTTTAAGAACAGTATTTGGGGAGCACAGTGGGCACAATATTGGAGGTTGCAGCAGGATGACACAGTTGGTGAGTTTTTGTTGAGAAGGTGAAAAGGGTGATGGAAGAGGAATCTAAAGCATTATCGACACGTCAGTCATTTCCATTCAGTGATTGTGAGCCAAAGCCAGGAAGAGAGCTATACAGAGAGATAAGGTATTATGGACAGATTTACTCCTGTTCTGTGTTTAGAGCCGCACCTGGTTTTGGCTCCAAGTCAATGATAAAAATCACTGACAGAACACTGGCGTGTGAAGAAAGCATAAGATGTCTGTGTGTGGCAAA
The DNA here is from genome assembly GCA_900303285.1 of Rhinella marina. Taxonomy (NCBI): domain Eukaryota; kingdom Metazoa; phylum Chordata; class Amphibia; order Anura; family Bufonidae; genus Rhinella; species Rhinella marina. Next base: position 34,578 of record ONZH01029818.1, read on the forward strand.
CTCTTCAGAGATGAGACGTAGCTGAAAGAAGTCGTTAGCAGTCTTGACAGGAAAAAGATGAGGAAAAAGAATCTCTACATTAGAGGATGTATGTATTCTCTTGTAGGACCAGGCAGTATATTGTGGTGCACTGTGGTCTTTGTTTCTGTTGGGGCAGCGTATTTTGCTGCACTGTGGTATTTGTTTCTGTTGGGGCAGCGTATTGTGCTGCACTGTGGTATTTGTTTCTGTTGGGGCAGGATATTGTGCTGCACTGTGGTATTTGTTTCTGCTGGGGCAGGATATTGTGCTGCACTGTGGTATTTGTTTCTGCTGGGGCAGGATATTGTGCTGCACTGTGGTATTTGTTTCTGTTGGGGTAGGATATTGCGATGCACTGTGGTATTTGTTTCTGTTGGGGCAGAATATTGTGCTGCACTGTGGTATTTGTTTCTGCTGGGGCAGGATATTGTGCTGCACTGTGGTATTTGTTTCTGTTGGGGTAGGATATTGTGCTGCACTGTTGTATTTGTTTCGGTTGGGGGAGTATATTGTGCTGCACTGTTGTATTTGTTTCGGTTGGGGGAGTGTATTGTGCTGCACTGTGGTATTTGTTTCTGTTGGGGGAGTGTATTGTGCTGCACTGTTGTATTTGTTTCTGTTGGGGCAGCGTATTGTGCTGCACTGTTGTATTTGTTTCTGTTGGGGCAGTGTATTGTGCTGCACTGTTGTATTTGTTTCTGTTGGGGCAGTGTATTGTGCTGCACTGTTGTATTTGTTTCTGTTGGGGCAGCGTACTGTGCTGCACTGTGGTATTTGTTTCTGTTGGGGCAGCGTATTGTGCTGCACTGTGGTATTTGTTTCTGTTGGGGCAGCGTATTGTGCTGCACTGTGGTATTTGTTTCTGTTGGGGCAGGATATTGTGCTGCGCTGTGGAATTTGTTTCTGTTGGGGCAGCGTATTGTGCTGCACTGTGGTATTTGTTTCCGTTGGGGCAGCGTATTGTGCTGCACTGTGGTATTTGTTTCCGTTGGGGCAGCGTATTGTGCTGCACTGTAGTATCTGTTTCCGTTGGGGCAGCGTATTGTGCTGCACTGTGGTATTTGTTTCTGTTGGGGCAGCGTATTGTGCTGCACTGTGGTATTTGTTTGTGTTGGGGCAGTGTATTGTGCTGCACTGTTGTATTTGTGTTGGGGCAGCGTATTGTGCTGCGCTGTGGTATTTGTTTGTGTTGGGGCAGCGTATTGTGCTGCACTGTGGTATTTGTTTCTGTTGGGGTAGCATATTGCGATGCGCTGTGGTATTTGTTTCTGTTGGAGCAGGATATTGTGCTGCGCTGTGGTATTTGTTTCTGTTGGGGCAGTGTACTGTGCTGCACTGTGGTATTTGTTTCTGTTGGGGCAGCGTACTGTGCTGCACTGTGGTATTTGTTTCTGTTGGGGCAGCGTACTGTGCTGCACTGTGGTATTTGTTTCTGTTGGGGCAGCGTATTGTGCTGCACTGTGGTATTTGTTTCTCTTGGGGCAGGATATTGTGCTGCGCTGTGGTATTTGTTTCTGTTGGGGCAGCGTATTGTGCTGCACTGTGGTATTTGTTTCCGTTGGGGCAGCGTATTGTGCTGCACTGTCGTATTTGTTTCCGTTGGGGCAGCGTACTGTGCTGCACTGTAGTATCTGTTTCCGTTGGGGCAGCGTATTGTGCTGCACGGTGGTATTTGTTTCTGTTGGGGCAGCGTATTGTGCTGCACTGTGGTATTTGTTTGTGTTGGGGCAGTGTATTGTGCTGCACTGTTGTATTTGTTTGTGTTGGGGCAGCGTATTGTGCTGCACTGTGGTATTTGTTTCTGTTGGGGCAGCGTATTGTGCTGCACTGTGGTATTTGTTTCTGTTGGGGCAGCGTACTGTGCTGCACTGTGGTATTTGTTTCTGTTGGGGCAGTGTACTGTGCTGCACTGTGGTATTTGTTTCTGTTGGGGCAGCGTATTGTGCTGCACTGTGGTATTTGTTTCTGTTGGGGTAGGATATTGCGATGCACTGTGGTATTTGTTTCTGTTGGAGCAGGATATTGTGCTGCGCTGTGGTATTTGTTTCTGTTGGGGCAGCGTATTGTGCTGCACTGTGGTATTTGTTTCTGTTGGAGCAGGATATTGTGCTGCACTGTGGTATTTGTTTCTGCTGGGGCAGGATATTGTGCTGCGCTGTGGTATTTGTTTCTGTTGGGGCAGCGTATTGTGCTGCACTGTGGTATTTGTTTCTGTTGGAGCAGCGTACTGTGCTGCACTGTGGTATTTGTTTCTGTTGGAGCAGGATATTGTGCTGCACTGTGGTATTTGTTTCTGCTGGGGCAGGATATTGTGCTGCGCGGTGGTATTTGTTTCTGTTGGAGCAGGATATTGCGATGCGCTGTGGTATTTGTTTCTGCTGGGGCAGGATATTGTGCTGCACTGTGGTATTTGTTTCTGCTGGGGCAGGATATTGTGCTGCACTGTGGTATTTGTTTCTGCTGGGGCAGGATATTGTGCTGCACTGTGGTATTTGTTTCTGCTGGGGTAGGAATATTGCAATGCACTGTGGTATTTGTTTCTGCTGGGGCAGCGTATTGTGCTGCACTGTGGTATTTGTTTCTGTTGGAGCAGGATATTGTGCTGCACTGTTGTATTTGTTTCTGTTGGAGCAGGATATTGCGATGCGCTGTGGTATTTGTTTCTGCTGGGGAAGCGTATTGTGCTGCACTGTGGTATTTGTTTCTGTTGGAGCAGGATATTGCGATGCGCTGTGGTATTTGTTTCTGCTGGGGAAGCGTATTGTGCTGCACTGTGGTATTTGTTTCTGTTGGAGCAGGATATTGCGATGCGCTGTGGTATTTGTTTCTGTTGGAGCAGGATATTGTGCTGCACTGTGGTATTTGTTTCTGCTGGGGCAGGATATTGTGCTGCACTGTGGTATTTGTTTCTGTTGGGGTAGGATATTGCGATGCACTGTGGTATTTGTTTCTGCTGGGGCAGGATATTGTGCTGCACTGTGGTATTTGTTTCTGCTGGGGCAGCATATTGTGCTGCACTGTGGTATTTGTTTCTGTTGGGGTAGGATATTGCGATGCACTGTGGTATTTGTTTCTGCTGGGGCAGGATATTGTGCTGCACTGTGGTATTTGTTTCTGTTGGAGCAGGATATTGCGATGCGCTGTGGTATTTGTTTCTGTTGGAGCAGGATATTGTGCTGCGCTGTGGTATTTGTTTCTGCTGGGGCAGCATATTGTGCTGCACTGTGGTATTTGTTTCTGTTGGGGTAGGATATTGCGATGCGCTGTGGTATTTGTTTCTGTTGGAGCAGGATATTGTGCTGCACTGTGGTATTTGTTTCTGCTGGGGCAGCGTATTGTGCTGCACTGTGGTATTTGTTTCTGTTGGAGCAGGATATTGCGATGCGCTGTGGTATTTGTTTCTGCTGGGGCAGCATATTGTGCTGCACTGTGGTATTTGTTTCTGTTGGAGCAGGATATTGCGATGCGCTGTGGTATTTGTTTCTGCTGGGGCAGGATATTGTGCTGCGCTGTGGTATTTGTTTCTGCTGGGGCAGGATATTGTGCTGCACTGTGGTATTTGTTTCTGCTGGGGCAGGATATTGTGCTGCACTGTGGTATTTGTTTCTGCTGGGGCAGCATCTCGTATTCTGCAGCAGAACCAAATTCCAATCTGACCGGGGGCTACGAGGTCTGCAATGCCATTCTGTGTAGCCTCTGAACTATCTGGTCACAGACGTTCTAGTCTTTGTCTAGTCAGTGGCTGTTCACATGTATGTTCCATGTCAGAGAAAAGGAATGGCACGCAGTGTAGGAGTTAGCAGAATTGGGTCCCGTTGTGGCACTACAGAAATTGGTACATGGATTGGAAAAGTAGCTATGCATTCATTCAGCCATGGAAAGAAGGATTCAGCACAGTGGGGCAATCCCATAACATAACTTCTTTATTGCAGTACAGGATACAGTAAGCTTGAATCTGCTTATGCATTTGGATGGTAGTCATCCTTAAAGGGGTTTTCCGAGTTATATATATTGATGACCTATCCTCAGGATAGGTCATCAATATCAGAACGGCGTGGGTCCGACACCCGGCAGCCCCGCCGATCCGCTGTTTGAAGAGGAGGAGCGCGCCGTACCAGCGCTGCCTCCTCTTCACTGTTTACATGCTGGCCGTAATGGGGTAGTGGTGAGTAAGTGTAATTACACCTCACCGCCCCTTTCATTTCTATGGGTTGAATCGCTTCCATAGACTTGTATGGGAACGAGCCTTCCCATTGAAATGAATGGGGCAGTTAGGTGTAATTACACCTACTCACCACTACCCCGTTACGGCCAGCATGTAAACAGTGAAGAGGAGGCAGCGCTGGTACGGCGCGCGCCTCCTCTTCAAACAGCTGATCGGCGGGGCTGCCGGGTGTCGGACCCCCGCCGATCTGATATTGATGACCTAGCCTGAGGATAGGTCATCAATATATATAACTCGGAAAAACCCTTTAACCCTTTCCACCCAGGAGGCTTTTTTTCATTTTTGTGTTTTCATTTCGCACTCCCTGCCTTCCCAGAGCCATAACCTTTATTCTTCCATTCACATAGCCGTATGAGGGCTTGTTTTTTGCAGGACAAGTTGTACTTTCTAACGCCACCATTTAATATTGCATATGATATAGTGGGAGGCAGGGCAAAAATTCCAAATGGGGTGGAATGGGGGGGGGACAAAAAAAAAAAAAATCCGCCACAGTTTTCAGTACAAATCCGGCGATACCTTATATGAATAGTTTTTCTTGTGTTTGAGGCTTCATTCACACGACCGTATTTTGTTTCCGTGTCCGTTCCGTTTTTTTTGCGGACCGTATGCGGAACCATTCATTTCAATGGGTCCGCAAAAAAAACGGAACTCCGTGTGCATTCCGTTTCCGTATGTCCGTATTTCCATTCCGCAAAAAAGATAGAACATGTCCTATTCTTGTCCGTTTTGCTGACAAAGATAGGCATTGTTACAATGGATCTGCAAAAAAACGGAAACACGGATACCATATGGAACCTCATCCGTTTTTTTTGCGGTCCGCAAAACACATACGGTCGTGTGAATGAAGCCTGATACTGATGATAGGGAACTATAACAACAATCATTAGGTTGCAATTCTGCATCAGCACTGGAGTTTATGAGAAAGTTACTACTTTCCTATGGAACCTATGAGGAAACACTATGCAGCAGCCTCCCGTCATTCTCTATAACAGGGGCTGCTGCATACAAGCTCCGGCTCCTCGAAGCATACCTGGAAGTGCGCTCTCAGATGCCGTGCTGAGGTTTGACTATGGCATGTGAAGTGTTAAATGTCCATGACGAGCATTATTGCTGGTTGTAGACATGAGCCACGGGTGTCTACTGTGTGAAACATCTTTAAGACCCACCGCTGGTTGGGAAGGGGTTAAACAGCTTATCCGCCTTTTTCTTACTGATGGTCATCAGCATCTGATCAGAGGAGGTCCACAGTAGTGAAGTGAATGGAGCCGAGCTGCTTCCAGGTCACGTGACCTATAGGTGTGATGTCACTGGCCTGCGCAAAGCAGTGAGAAGGTTGTCGGACCCCCGCTGATCAGATGCTGATTACCTATTCTAAGGATAGGTCATCAGAAAGAACCCTTTAATCATAGCCATGGTCTAGTATGTGCATTTAAAAAGCCCTCATGGGAAATAACATGACCCTGGTATCTCCCCTTCAGGGACAGCACCCAAATGTGAAATTATATAACACAATTTAACCTTCGCTACCAGAGCTGTACCTGAGTGATGGTCAAACATGGCGCCCACTTGTAAATGCAAACAGCAGAGACCCGCAGCTGATGACCGTGACCAGCAACAATGCCGATCGTGGTAATTAAAGCCTTGAGATGTCGTGATCAAGTGAGAACACGGCATAAAGGGTGAAAATCCTGGAAGCGCTTTTTACCAGCATCCTTTGCAGCTAATGAGGATGCTGGTAATTGATTTTACTGCACTGGGTCTCGCTGAAGAGACCCAGGGCATTAAAGGGGCAATTCTTATTATGGCCAGCAGGCCACCATAAGAAATGAGCAATTCATGGATGTAAAAAAATCCATGATTGTTCAGAATAAAAAAAAATAATAAAATTTGGATTTGTAGGCTCAAATACGAGCTTCAAAATCATAAAAAAAAGTTAAAAAAAAGCTTTATATAAAAAAAAAAATTAAATATAAAAAGTTTAACCCCTTTTCCGTAGAATAAAAAAAAATACATAAATAAAAAATAACCATCATGGGTATCACCACAACCGAAAACGCAGGTAATATTAACATATAAAAGTATTTTTCCAATACAAATAGCGTAACAGGAAAAAAGGGACAAAATGGCCAATTTGCCATTTTTTCATTGCTTCTCTTACCCCAAAAAATTAAATAAAATGTGATCAAAAAGTCAAACACTCCAAAATGGTATCAAGAAAAACTACAGAATGTCCCGCACAAAATGAGCCTCCACACAGCTGAGTAGACATAACTATAAAAAAGTACATTTTTTATTCAATGTTTAAATTTATTTTCCACTATTTAGACATAAACAACCTATACATATGTGGTATTGTTGTAATCATACTGACCCAGAGAATGAAGGGCATTTGTCAGCTTTGCCGCAAAGGGAATACCGTGGGAACAAAACCCATAAACGGTGGAGGAATTGCATTTTTTTTCCAATTTCACGCCATTTGGAATTTTTTTCCACGCTTCCCACTAGATTGTATGCCATATTAAATGATGACATTAGAAAATACAACGTGTCCTGCAAAAAATACGCCCTCATATAGCAAAAATAAAAAGTTATGATAGGGAAGAAAAATTTAAACGAAAAAAAACAAAACCTCCGGTATCAGAGCTGAACCCAGACTTATCCCCATTTTCTCCAGCCCCCCCTAAATATGAGTATCGGCGCATTTAATGCTCTGATGCTCTCCCTTGCCCTGCATCGCTACCAGGGGGAAGCTCCTGCCTAGCAGCCTTGCCAGTGACTTCACTGACTCTGATGGGCAGGCTTTGGTGCTGCCGTAGCCGTTTTACATGCTAGGACAGCACTAAATCCCGCTCATTAGTGCTGGTGACATGACTGGGCTCACTGCTAGGCACAGTGGGGCACAGAAGTACCAGAGCAGGAGCCTCATGCACTGAATCCAGCTGTGGAGACCAGGTAAGCATGATCAATTGTGCAGGTCTACACTGTCTGCTTATTTCTTGGATAACCCCTTTAAAAGGTATCAACCACAAAGGAAACTCCTGTTTTAAATCTTCTACTTACTAGAAAACAGGGTACAAAGATATTTTTTTTTACTTCTGCTGTGTGTCAGGCAAATGATCGTAGCCTGGTGAGACCCGAGAGCGCATGCGTGAGAAGGAAACTCTCGCCCACTGACAGCGCATCGAGGGTGAAGGGTGAATTTAAAGAAACGGGGAGGACACTTTAATGAGGGTTCAGTGTAAACTTCATGCGCCGTAAGGGCCCTGTGATATTACAGGGTCAGGTGACACGCCAAAGTCACGTGGGTTTAAAGCAGCTGCAGGATGTAGCAGCGGTGTAGTACCCATGCGCTATATAGTAACAAAGATTAGTAATAGAATAATAACTAAGTTTAATGATAGTGTTAAATGTGAAGTGCATGGTTGCTTTGAAATTAAGGCTTTGTATGTCACGTGCCCGTGAGACGTCAGCAGGTCCTTACCGCGAATGGAGTTTAGACACTACCCTTTAATGAAACTGGCAGTGGGTAATGTAATATATTCTGTGCTGTGATTACAGGAGGAGCAAGTTCTGACCAGTTCTCTGGTTATACTAGAAGGGGGTAAACTGTTGGCGCTTCCATATTATAATACAGGAAAAGTCCACACTACCTGGGTTTGGTGATTAAAATACAGAAGGATGAGATTTCGCTGACACTTCTGTCCCTGGATGTTCCAGTGTGGGAGAAGCAGCCCCTGTCCTGTCTGTGACTGGTTAATCTGCCACAGGGGGAGCAGATAATGATTGGATTTGTTGCAGGTTATTTATTATACAGGTGGAGTAGATTATGGGGCTGTCCCCACCTGGCGTCTGTATTTGATGTGTATGCCACAGGAGGCTATAGTGTCTTCTCTGTGCTGTTATAATACAGGAGGAGCAGGCTGTAGTGTCTTCTCTGTGCTGTTATAATACAAGAGGAGCAGGCTGTAGTGTCTTCTCTATGCTGTTATAATACAGGAAGCGTAGAACCTGTCCTATAATAATACAAGAGGAGCAGGCTGTAGTGTCTTCTCTGTGCTGTTATAATACAGGAAGCGTAGAACCTGTCCTATAATAATACAAGAGGAGCAGGCTGTAGTGTCTTCTCTGTGCTGTTATAATACAGGAAGAGTAGAACCCGTCCTAAAATGTTACAGGAGGAGCAGGCTGTAGTGTCTTCTCTGTGCTGTTATAATACAGGAAGCGTAGAACCTGTCCTAAAATGTTACAGGAGGAGCAGGCTGTAGTGTCTTCTCTGTGCTGTTATAACACAGGAAGAGTAGAACCCGTCCTAAAATGTTACAGGAGGAGCAGGCTGTAGTGTCTTTGTGCTGTTATAATACAGGAAGAGTAGAATACATCCTATAATGTTACAGGAGGAGCAGGCTGGTAGTGTCTTCTCTGTGCTGTTATAATACAGGAAGAGTAGAACCCGTCCTATAATATTACAGGAGGAGCAGGCTGTAGTGTCTTCTCTGTGTTGTTATAATACAGGAAGAGTAGAACCCGTCCTATAATGTTACAGGAGGAGCAGGCTGTAGTGTCTTCTCTGTGCTGTTATAATACAGGAAGAGTAGAACCTGTCCTATAATGTTACAGGAGGAGCAGGCTGTAGTGTCTTCTCTGTGCTGTTATAATACAGGAAGAGTAGAAACCCGTCCTATAATGTTACAGGTGGAGCAGGCTGTAGTGTCTTCTCTGTGCTGTTATAATACAGGAAGAGTAGAACCCGTCCTATAATGTTACAGGAGGAGCAGGCTGTAGTGTCTTCTCTGTGCTGTTATAATACAGGAAGAGTAGAACCCGTCCTATAATGTTACAGGTGGAGCAGGCTGTAGTGTCTTCTCTGTGCTGTTATAATACAGGAAGAGTAGAACCCGTCCTATAATGTTACAGGAGGAGCAGGCTGTAGTGTCTTCTCTATGCTGTTATAATACAGGAAGCGTAGAACCTGTCCTATAATAATACAAGAGGAGCAGGCTGTAGTGTCTTCTCTGTGCTGTTATAATACAGGAAGAGTAGAACCTGTCCTATAATGTTACAGGAGGAGCAGGCTGTAGTGTCTTCTCTGTGCTGTTATAATACAGGAGGAGCAGGCTGTAGTGTCTTCTCTGTGCTGTTATAATACAGGAAGAGTAGAACCCGTCCTATGATATTACAGGAGGAGCAGGCTGTAGTGTCTTCTCTGTGTTGTTATAATACAGGAAGAGTAGAACCTGTTCCAATAATATTACAGGAGGAGCAGGATGTAGTGTCTTCTCTGTGCTGTTATAATACAGGAAGAGTAGACCTGTCTATAATAATACAGGAGGAGCAGGCTTTAGTGTCTTCTCTGTGCTGTTATAATACAGGAGGAGCAGGCTGTAGTGTCTTCTCTGTGTTGTTATAATACAGGAAGAGTAGAACCTGTCCAATAATATTACAGGAGGAGCAGGCTGTAGTGTCTTCTCTGTGCTGTTATAATACAGGAAGAGTAGAACCTGTCCTATAATAATACAGGAGGAGCAGGCTTTAGTGTCTTCTCTGTGCTGTTATAATACAGGAGGAGCAGGCTTTAGTGTCTTCTCTGTGCTATTATAATACAGGAGGAGCAGGCTGTAGTGTCTTCTCTGTGTTGTTATAATACAGGAGGAGCAGGCTTTAGTGTCTTCTCTGTGCTATTATAATACAGGAGGAGCAGGCTGTAGTGTCTTCTCTGTGTTATAATACAGGAAGAGTAGAACCTGTCCTATAATAATACAGGAGGAGCAGGCTTTAGTGTCTTCTCTGTGCTGTTATAATACAGGAGGAGCAGGCTGTAGTGTCTTCTCTGTGTTGTTATAATACAGGAAGAGTAGAACCTGTCCAATAATATTACAGGAGGAGCAGGCTGTAGTGTCTTCTCTGTGCTGTTATAATACAGGAAGAGTAGAACCTGTCCTATAATAATACAGGAGGAGCAGGCTTTAGTGTCTTCTCTGTGCTGTTATAATACAGGAGGAGCAGGCTTTAGTGTCTTCTCTGTGCTATTATAATACAGGAGGAGCAGGCTGTAGTGTCTTCTCTGTGTTGTTATAATACAGGAGGAGCAGGCTTTAGTGTCTTCTCTGTGTTGTTATAATACAGGAGGAGCAGGCTGTAGTGTCTTCTCTGTGTTGTTATAATACAGGAGGAGCAGGCTGTAGTGTCTTCTCTGTGTTGTTATAATACAGGAGGAGCAGGCTTTAGTGTCTTCTCTGTGCTATTATAATACAGGAGGAGCAGGCTGTAGTGTCTTCTCTGTGTTATAATACAGGAGGAGCAGGCTTTAGTGTCTTCTCTGTGCTGTTATAATACAGGAGGAGCAGGCTTTAGTGTCTTCTCTGTGCTATTATAATACAGGAGGAGCAGGCTGTAGTGTCTTCTCTGTGTTGTTATAATACAGGAGGAGCAGGCTTTAGTGTCTTCTCTGTGCTATTATAATACAGGAGGAGCAGGCTGTAGTGTCTTCTCTGTGTTGTTATAATACAGGAGGAGCAGGCTTTAGTGTCTTCTCTGTGTTGTTATAATACAGGAGGAGCAGGCTGTAGTGTCTTCTCTGTGTTGTTATAATACAGGAGGAGCAGGCTGTAGTGTCTTCTCTGTGTTGTTATAATACAGGAGGAGCAGGCTTTAGTGTCTTCTCTGTGCTATTATAATACAGGAGGAGCAGGCTGTAGTGTCTTCTCTGTGTTATAATACAGGAGGAGCAGGCTTTAGTGTCTTCTCTGTGCTGTTATAATACAGGAGGAGCAGGCTTTAGTGTCTTCTCTGTGCTATTATAATACAGGAGGAGCAGGCTGTAGTGTCTTCTCTGTGTTGTTATAATACAGGAGGAGCAGGCTTTAGTGTCTTCTCTGTGCTATTATAATACAGGAGGAGCAGGCTGTAGTGTCTTCTCTGTGTTATAATACAGGAAGAGTAGAACCTGTCCTATAATAATACAGGAGGAGCAGGCTTTAGTGTCTTCTCTGTGCTGTTATAATACAGGAGGAGCAGGCTGTAGTGTCTTCTCTGTGTTGTTATAATACAGGAAGAGTAGAACCTGTCCAATAATATTACAGGAGGAGCAGGCTGTAGTGTCTTCTCTGTGCTGTTATAATACAGGAAGAGTAGAACCTGTCCTATAATAATACAGGAGGAGCAGGCTTTAGTGTCTTCTCTGTGCTGTTATAATACAGGAGGAGCAGGCTTTAGTGTCTTCTCTGTGCTATTATAATACAGGAGGAGCAGGCTGTAGTGTCTTCTCTGTGTTGTTATAATACAGGAGGAGCAGGCTGTAGTGTCTTCTCTGTGTTGTTATAATACAGGAGGAGCAGGCTTTAGTGTCTTCTCTGTGTTGTTATAATACAGGAGGAGCAGGCTGTAGTGTCTTCTCTGTGTTGTTATAATACAGGAGGAGCAGGCTGTAGTGTCTTCTCTGTGTTGTTATAATACAGGAGGAGCAGGCTTTAGTGTCTTCTCTGTGCTATTATAATACAGGAGGAGCAGGCTGTAGTGTCTTCTCTGTGTTATAATACAGGAGGAGCAGGCTTTAGTGTCTTCTCTGTGCTGTTATAATACAGGAGGAGCAGGCTGTAGTGTCTTCTCTGTGTTGTTATAATACAGGAGGAGCAGGCTGTAGTCTCTTCTCTGTGCTGTTATAATACAGGAGGAGCAGGCTTTAGTGTCTTCTCTGTGTTGTTATAATACAGGAGGAGCAGGCTGTAGTCTCTTCTCTGTGTTGTTATAATACAGGAGGAGCAGGCTGTAGTCTCTTCTCTGTGCTGTTATAATACAGGAGGAGCAGGCTGTAGTCTCTTCTCTGTGTTGTTATAATACAGGAGGAGCAGGCTGTAGTCTCTTCTCTGTGCTGTTATAATACAGGAGGAGCAGGCTGTAGTGTCTTCTCTGTGCCTTTATAATACAAGAGGAGCAGGCTGTAGTGTCTTCTCTGTGTTGTTATAATACAGGAGGAGCAGGCTGTAGTCTCTTCTCTGTGTTGTTATAATACAGGAGGAGCAGGCTGTAGTCTCTTCTCTGTGCTGTTATAATACAGGAGGAGCAGGCTGTAGTCTCTTCTCTGTGCTGTTATAATACAGGAGGAGCAGGCTGTAGTGTCTTCTCTGTGCCTTTATAATACAGGATGAAACAGCACTGCTGTAGAAAAATGGACCACTTCTTTTCCAGCGCTGCTAAGCAGAGAAGGACTTGAACATTGCCCGTAGGTTGAAGAAAATAGCTTTATTTGACAGTTGTCTACGCATTTCGAGGGTAGAAAATCCCTCTTCCTCAGGACAATAGATAGTATATTATTTCATCCAAACAATCTGACACCACACATGTGGCGCTGCCTCCATCTTCTTTTCTCCTATTTATAATACAGGAAGCGTAGAACCTGTCCTATAATATTACAGAAGGAGCAGGCTGTAGTCACATGAGCTGTTGTGAAACTACAACTCCCAGCATGAATGGAGCATGCTGGGAAATTTCGTATTACAACAGCTGGAGTTGCAAAAGTTGCTGACCCCTGCTATAGAATATGAAATTTATCCTTAGCCTACGTACAAGAAGAAAATCAAAACTTAGCAAGGAGCACAAGAGACCCATTGTCTGTGAGATCACACTAAGAGAAAACGGAAACTTGAACAACTAAGGAGCAAGAGTCAACAGATCAACAAGTGGATAATTTTTTTCTTTTGTTTCCCACTTTATGTTTTCCTTAGATCCCATGAAGACGTTGTGTGTCCTCCTTAAGTCACATACCTGACAGGAACAGAATGGATGAATATCAGGGTGACATAACTGATTCGCTGAAAATGGAGAAAAACAAAAACCACATCACAAAGATTATCTTAAACCTCACTCTGGAGATCATATACATGCTGACGGGAGAGGTGAGGGTTTCTGGGATTTTTGTCACAGGGACTTGATTGGAGAAGTGGATTCTGAAAATGCATAAAGTGTGTCTGTCTATACATAGGAATACACTGTAGTGAAGAAAACACTTAGTGAGTGTTTGACCCCCAGTAGCCGCCCCTGTTTGTCAGAAGGATGGAACAAGACCCAGAGCCCCATCATGGAGTCTACATCTGTGATACATGACAAAAACAATGATCAGAGGATTCTGGCACTCACCAACAAAATAGTTTATCTTCTGACTGGAGAGGTGAGTTCTGGTAAAGCTGGGACATTAAACAGTTACATCACTGAAGGTATCTGGATGATGATTATATCATTGTGTGTGTCAGGTTCCTATAAGGTGTCAGGATTTCACTGTCTATTTCTCCATGGAGGAGTGGGAGTACTTAGAAGGACACAAAGATCTGTACAAAGATGTCATGATGGAGACGCACCAGCTTCTCACATCTCCAGGTAACAGAGTTTTTTTATGGTAAAGGAGAAAGTGTGACTTAGATAATGGTAATCTGATTATAAACCATGGAGTAAATGTACTAATACTGTTACAAGGACCATTAATCCGGGCAGTTATATTTCTAGGAACACTCCTTCCCAATAATTGCTCAGTTTAAAGGTGCCACCGATCACTCGGTGAATGAGAAGACTATTCATCAGGTGAAACTGTCGCTGAAACGGTCACCTAAATCATAATTTCTGGGCAGGAGAGTATGCCATGTAAACATCTGCTGCCCAGAAACAATGATTCTGTATGGAAACGGGCAGTCGCTGGTCCCTATACATAGAAGATGATTGCTGCATGTAAATGCAACTCTCAGTCCCTCTGAGCTGGGAGTAACATTGATGACCTATCCTCAGCATACAGTGCCGTGAAAAAGTATTCATACCCCATGAACTTTTCCATATTTTTTTCATGTTACACCCACAGACTTAAATGTATGTTATTTGGGATTATATGTGATGGATCAACAGATTAGCAAGTATGTGTGAAGTGAAAAGAAAATTATATTTTTACTAGCAGAAAGACCCGGCTTCGCCTGGGTATATTTCATCTATTTCATTTAATGTTTCTGTGTGTCGTTGCAGAAAGAAAGTCAATGCAGCTGACAAATGTTGATTTTTACCTTCATTTTTTCAATCCCCATTGGCTGCGGAGTGGGAGGGGGCATGACCTGACCGCGTCGGGGGCGTGGTTTACCGGGACCTTGGGGGGGGGGTTCTTTTAGGTCCTTCTTTTAAGGGTGGCCTGAATTATAGGTCAATGCCATGGTAATTTGAGGAAACACAGTGGGCAGCAGTGGAAGAAAACATTGCTTCGCACGGGTATATTTAATCTATTTCATTTAATGTTTGTGTGTCGTTGCAGAGAGAAAGTCTCTTTCCCACCCATTCCTGTAGCTGACAGAAGTTGATTTTTACCTTCATTTTTTCAATCCCCATTGGCTGAGGAGTGGGAGAGGGCGTGGCCTGACCGGGGGCGTGGTTTAGCAGGACCTTGGGGGGGGGGGTTGCTTTTAAGTCCTTTTAGTGGAAGAAAACATCTTTTATTACTGCTGAACGGTAGTAGTCTAATATTAGTCTATTTCATCTAATGTTTCTGTGTGTTGTTGCAGAGAGAAACTCACCCTCCCACCCCTACAGCTGACAGAAGTTTATTTTTACCTTCATTTTTTCAATCCCGATTGGCTGCGGAGGGGGAAGGGGGCGTGGCCTGACAGAGTCGGGGTGTGGCTTAGTGAAACCTGGAGCAGGTGTTGTAAGTCCTTCTTTTGAGAGTGGTGTGAATCACAGGTCGGTGCCATGGTAATTTATGAGGACACACAATGGGTAGCAGTGGAAGATTTACTACTGAACGGTCATGGTCTAAAATTAGTCTAAAACATAAGTTATATTTATGGTAACCGGAATACCCCTTTAACAGTATCCTCCACAGCGCTCTGCCCCTTTAAAGCATTGAATAGAAATGACTGGATTGTTATCTGAGATCCTCAGCTGGCTGCTAATTACTTGGCTGTGTTGTTATGGAAACCTGCCCTCCCTGTGTGTGTCTGTGCAGAAAATGGCAGTTGGGGTTTAAAACCAATGCTGTCAGGCTAATATTGGCTAATGCAGGTCATATTTTGGGAATATCTCGGGAACATTATGTCCTAGAGAGATGAGACCTGGTCTAAAACCTTCCCGGGCACCTGATGTACCTGTGTGCCGAATTTGGTGAAAATCGGTCCAGTAGTTTGGTCGCGCATAGAGAACAGACAGATGGACAGACAGACAGAAACTCATCTTTATAATATTAAGAAATAAATAAAAATTTGGAAAGTGTGGCGTGCATTTGTCAGTACTTTGTAGGATCATCTTTTGCTGCATTTACAGCTGCAAGTCTTTTGAGTATGTCTCTACCAGCTTTGCTCATCTAGTGGTTGAAATTTTTGCACATTCTTCTTTGTAAAATAGCTCAGTCAGATTGGATGGAGACCGTCTGTGAACAGCAATCTTCAAGTCTTCTCAATGGGATTTAGGTGTGGACTTTGACTGGGCCAGTCTAGCACGTGAATATGCTTTGGTCTAAACCATTCCATTGTATCTCTGGCTGTATGTTTAGGGTAGGGTTGCAACGGTATGAAATTTTCACGGTGTGATAACCGTCTCAGTAAATACCGCGGTATTACGGTTATCATGGTATCACAGTTTGTTACATATATTATTAAAAGATACACTAATCCTTAAAGAAGAATACAAGCAAAGTTTTTTTTTGTTCAATTAACTATTACTACTGTACTGCAGTGTATTTTCTGATTGTAAGACTGATCGAGCTCCTGCCTTTAGCAGGAGCTTGAACAGGCTTACCTCTACCATGGCAAGCTGGACGAAAGCGTCCGGTTGCCATGGTAACCATCGGGACGCTGCCACAGCAGAGCAGCGTCCCGATGGGAGGGAGCTCTCTCCCTCTCACTGGCCCCACCATCGGAGCACTGCTGCAGCGCCCGATGGGAGAGGGAGGGAGCGCCCTTCCTGTTAACCCTTCCATGCCGTGGTCCTTATGGACCGCGGCATGGAAGGGGTTAAACGGCCGACATCGCTCAGCTGACACTCAGCTTCAACCACTTGGCCATCCTGGAAATTGAGGGCGGGGGGGGGGGGGGGGTGTAATTAAAAAATACAGTTTGGGGAAGGAGAGGGGGGGGGGAATCGGGAGCACCCGGGCCGGGGCACTTTTGGATTACCTTTACAGGATCTGATCCCCCGCAGTCTCGGACTGCGGGGGATCAGATCCTTACAGAAAGCCCCCGTATCCTGTGATTGGCTAGTCTGAACAGACTAGCCAATCACAGCGATCGCCATTATGAGGGGAGCACGGCTCCGAGGCCTTTACTGTGGATGGCTGGCTGTATTTCACAGCCGCCATCGCAGCATGTAAACCCCGCTGCACTGCGCAGCGGGCGTTTACATGCAGGACGTACCGGTACGCCCTGTAGCGTGAACTACCTCGCGCCCAGGATTTACCGGTACGTCCACTCCACTCCTATCATGTCGCCAAGGGGTTAAAATGATAAAGGCCACCTACTTTAAGCTGCACAGTGGGGTGGTGTTCTCGGAGATGGGAGAACAGGTTTGAGGTATTCCCTCCTTTAGCTGCCACTTTACGACCACATTGCTTACAAATTGGATTTCCATCCTCACGTGCATTTGGTGGGTATCCAAAGTAGTCCCACACTGCTGACTTTAGTTTAGTCTTTTTTAGGAGGACAGAGACTTGTTAAATCTGCACGCTCTGCCATTTTTACCGCTGTGTGCTTAATTAGCTGAAACGGAGCGGAATTGCACATGCGCGGATGAGTTTCTCAGCAGGGTCACCTTTTACCGGCAATAAGCAAATCCCCACGGTTTGATAACTGTGCATTCCAATATCGTGGTATATCGTGGAACCCACGGTTTGATAACCGTGCATTCCAATACCATGGTATATCGTGGAACCGGTTACCGCTGCAACCCTAGTTTAGGGTCATTGTCCTGCTGGAATGTGAACCTCCCCCCTAGTCTCAAGTCTTTTACAGCCTCCACCAGGTTTTCTTCCAGGGTTGCCCTGTATTTAGCCCCATTCATCTTCCCATCAACTCTCACCAGCTTCCCGTCCCTGCTGAAGAAAAGCATCCCCATAGCATGAGGCTGCCACCACTATGTTTCATGGTGGGGATGGTGTGTTCAGGGTGATGCGAACTGTTAGTTTTCCACCACACATAGCATTTTGGCAACTTTGCTCTTATCTGACCAGATCACCTTCTTCCACATGTTTACTGTGTCCCCTACATGGCTCGTGGCAAACTGCAAATGGGACTCCTTATGGATTGCTTTTAGAAATGGATTTCTTCTTGCTACAGATTTGTGGAATACACCACTAATAGTTGTCCTGTGGACAGATTGCCCCACCCGAGCTGTGGATCTCTGCAGCTCCTTCAGAGCAACCATGAGCCTCTTGACTGCTTCTCTAATTAGTGCTCTCCTTGCCTGGGCTGTCAGTTTAGGTGGAACCAATGTGTTGTCGGTTTGCAGTTGTGCCATACTCTTTCCATTTTCGGATGATGGATTGAACAGTGCTCTGTAAGTTGTTCAGGGCTAAGATATTTTTTTATAACCTAACCTGCTTTACACTTCTCCACAACTTTATCTCTGACCTGTCTGGCGTGTTTCCTGGTTTTCACAATGCTTTTTGATCACTAATGTTCTCTAACAAAGCTCTGAAGCCTTCACGGAACAGCTGTAATTATACTGAGAATAAATTACACATAGGTGGACTTATTTAATAATAAGGTGACTACTGAAGGCAAATGGTCACACTGGATTTTATTTAGGGGTATCAGAGTACAAATACACACCACCCTTTTTAGATTTTTAGTAATTAAACATTTTGTAACCCATGTATCATTTTCTTCTCACTTCACACAGACTTGCTACTTTGTAATGGTTTATCACTAGAGATGAGCGAGCATACTCGTCCGAGCTTGGTGCTCGTTCCAGTATTACGGTACTCGTAAGTGCTCGCTGCTTGGACGAGTATCTCGCCATGCTCAAGGAAATGGCAACTTCCGCATCGTGCATTTTTTGCGCCTATAAACTCAGCCAATCACAAGCCAGGAGACTCTGCGGTACACCCAGCATCACGTGGGGCCCTTACATGTCGATAGCAGGGGTTGGCTGGCCTGATCAGGTGACCCTGGAATATACTAGTGACTGGCCGCGGTGCTCGGCTCAGATGCTGTCTGGATGTCGTTAGGGATAGAGCTGCTGCGTTTCAGGGAGAGTGTTAGGGCCTGCATTTAGTTCTCTGTTAGGCAGGAATCACCCACAAAGAACCCAACAGCCCTTCTAAGGGCTACAAGAAATTTTTTTTTGTCTCCTGGCTTGGCTGGCAATAGAAGTGCAGCTATCGCCATATATAACCCCTTTTTTTTTTTTTTTTTTATTGTTATATCTCAGTGATACAAATCCATTTCACACAGCTGCGTGGAACCATTCTGTGTGTCACAGTTCAGTACACTCACTACAATCCGTATTTTCTGTCCAGGTGACACTTCTGTACATCACTTAATACAACCAGGTCTTTTGCTCTCACGTATATAGCTTGATCCCAAAAATCTCTGTGCGACATTTGTCTGGGTCACAGTCAAAATAGCCACCGTCAGCAGGGTGTCAGTTAGCTCTACGATAGTTTCTGCACGTCACGTTCCAAAAAAAACAAAACTAAAAAAAAAATCCGACATTTGTCTGGTCGCAGTCAAATAGCCACCGTCAGCAGGGTGTCAGTTAGCTCTACGATAGTTTCTGCACGTCACGTTCCAAAAAAAACAAAACTAAAAAAAATAGTTTTTTTGTTGTTTTA